>VDFB02363202.1:34965-62861 GCA_007258455.2 Sequoia sempervirens
TCCACAACAAGAAATTACATCAGTACAAGTCAGCCACAAAGAAATAATAAAATGAATATAACTGTCAGCCCAAAAACATTAAAGATTATCAATGTGAATCAACCAAGGTTAGCCACAGAATAGTGAGGACCCAAATCAACATCTCCAACATGAAGACACTTCAATTAATTTCTCCTTGAAAATCCACAACACGCTACAAACACCATGTCGGCCAAGAACAAGAAAAACATGCACATGCAAGAGAAAATATTGAATCACGAGCACAACGATCAATGTGGATGTGCAACAAAGATAGAGCATGATCTAGAAACATCCACAAGCATTACGAATAACAAGAGAAGCATCTGCAAAAAAATAACTGAAATGGCATTATCTTCAATCAAGAACACTGACTGCAGCAACGAAAAAATTGTCAAAATGAGAATCTTCATAGCTTGATCAATTCTTCACACGGATCTCTAAAAATCAACGTGGATAAACTAGATACACTCAACAACAAACCCTTTATTCCACAACCTCTGATCATCAAGGTACAAAACATACCAACATACTGAACTTCACTTTACCATTGACAACCTGCAACTCATTCCTTTACAATTTTTTCAATATCCTCGAAATACATAGCTTCAAATGAATTAATGATAATAGTGTTGACATAAATGAAAACCACATATCAGAAAAACAACCACAACATCCAATACCATATACTGCAAGAGACCACAAAACCATAGCTTGTGCGCCAAAGACTCTTGGTTACTAGTGTAGACACGAAAAAATATACTAATTGATCCTGTGCACATGATCCTGATTTACTAACACTAGTTCATCCTAAATCATCTCCTTTACTAACCATTTAATTGAATAATATTTATTTGATTAAATTCATCATATTTCATCTCTTAATTAAATAAATCAGTTTTACTTGATTAAGTCATTATCTTCTATTAATTAAATAAATCATTTTATTTAATTAATCCTAGTGTACCTCTTTTAATTAAATAATTCATTTTATTTAATTGAGTTCTAGAGTCATCTCCTTTAAATTAAATAA
Source organism: Sequoia sempervirens (assembly GCA_007258455.2). NCBI lineage: Eukaryota > Viridiplantae > Streptophyta > Pinopsida > Cupressales > Cupressaceae > Sequoia > Sequoia sempervirens. Next base: position 36,017 of record VDFB02363202.1, read on the forward strand.
ACTAACCTTTATTTGATTTAAGTCTAACATCATCCCTCTTTAATTAAATAAATCAAACTTTATTTAATTAAGTCTAATATTCATATTCCTCTCATTTTGATTTAAATAAATCCTAGAATCTAAGTCAAAATGTCAAATCAACTAATTATCATCTGAGTTAATCAAATCTTGATTAATCCTAACTCTAATCCACCCAATCCTCTATATTTTGCAACTTGTGCAAGTAAATCAATTTATCGATTTATTAAATATCCTATTTTCATTCAAAAAGGCATCAAAGTTGGAATATTCTTTAAATTTGAAGATCTCCCTCCAAAGGACTTGTCCATCCAACAAGGCATTAAAGGCCTGTTACATGTCCTTTTTTCTTGAGCCAAGTGGCATTTAATCCTTCTTTCATCTCCCTCCAACATGTCACTTCTCCATTTTCAAATATCCACCTAATAGCATTATTGTGCACATTCATCAAAATGTGCTCCACTTCTCTCCACTCACATGTTGACAAGTGGCATTGTGTTATTGGTTGATGTTTTGTCATTCATCCCTTTTGCTTGATTTTCCATCTTTCTCTTCTATAAATAGAAGGATCTCATATTGATTTTAGATCCACAACTTATGCAAAGTCATGATCTTCATGTTTTGAGCCACTTCATCCATTGTCATCCATTTTCATAGTTTTTTTATCATTTCATAGCTAGGTTATGGAGAAATTTCATCAAGGAGCATCAAATATTCATCATTGATCATCACCAAGCTTGCAAGGAATTGGGAAAGGTCTATTTTCCACATCAAAATAGCACCAATTCCCCCATGGGATTGAGAGTTTGTTTGTTTTGAGTAAAATTAGATAGATTTTATTTGTGTTCTTCATGTTATTTCTTGTTCTTGATATTTCAAATGAATCTTATGGGGAATGCTGGTTTTAACTTGCATAATGGACTAATATTGTGTTGTTTGTTTATGTTTGTGCAAGTCTAGGATCACCATTCACAACTAGTCTTCTTCATCCTCTCACAAGCTCTTCCCTAAGACTCTTAGGGTTGGTTTTGAGTTCAGGATCATGAATGTTATCCCATTCTTCCGCTATCACGACCTTGTTCCTATGGTTAGTCTTCTCCACGGTCTGTGTGTGAGGCCACTTTGGCTATTTTGGCATCCCAGGTGAGGCATAAGAGATGTTACCAAAAACATTGGCCATTGGTGCCATCAACATGGTGTTAGATAAGCTTTCAACCGCCTCTCCTTGTGCTTCCATCTTAAGATTCTGGGCCATTTCAGGATTCTGTAGACTTTTGCGAACGCTCGACTTCTCTGTAATTCACTTAGGTTCTTTCATAGAAAATTGTGCACTCAAATCTCTTCACAATGTTGTTCTTTTTCATGCAACACTAGCCTTTTCCTGAACTGGAGTTGGAGATAATAGCTGTTTCAAGCAATAAATTCGGCACGTACCACTGACTCTTTCGTGCATGCAAAATGAATTCCCACTCCTTTGAAAAGAGAAAAATTCATAATGACAATTAGCCATTATGTCCTATGACACCATCCCTTGGGAAATTGAGCCGCAAATTGAAGGCGTTTGAGACTATTAACATGCTTTTCATTTAATAACTTTAAAAGAATGATTAAGAAAGAGAGTGTAATAATTACACAAAAAGATTTGAGTTCATCTTTGGAGAATAAAAAGTGTCCACAGTGTGACACTTAGCACTTGACCGTGCGGACTATCACTTGCTCCTACCACCAGTTTTAGCTGATTAATTGCTTCTTCTTAACTTGCACACAACAATTCGTACACATCAAAAACAACTTGGTGGGATTTTCAAGTTTTCTCTTGATCATCATTATGCTTATCGCACACATTGTACCCTGGCTATGTCTATAAATAGAATTAAGGATAATAACATAATTTACTTTTGGTAATTGGGATTATTGATAGATGCAATGAATACTCCTATTAGGCTAACTAGCAATAGGTCACATGCGGCTTTCCTTGGGGAAATTTCTAGTTGGCATCTGAAATGCATGACCAAGAATAAGCATTCTTTTGCTAGAATTGCAATGAAATGGGTACTAGGGAGGGACTTCATAGAGTATGAGGACAAGTATCGTGTAAACACTGATATCTGTTCTCATTTTGTTGCATCTTTGCTTGATATTTAGGTACCGAAGGCAATGATACTAAGGCTTACCATGGAAATATTCCCAAAGTGCTACCTTGGAGGCCTTGGTGAAGTTGTGATGAATGTGGTATACGGCCTTGGAATTCCAATGATAAGTGATCTATGTCGACATATTGAAGAGGATGCAGTGGTGCCCTAGGTACCATTTCTTAGCGGATTTCACATTATGGCTATTGGAGAACACCGCCAAAGGGTTTCGTGTGTCTGCCACTTCTTACTAAGATGCTATAATTTAGTGCTCTTCTATGATGTGGAGTGGTATACTAACTTTAGAAACCTGGTTTTTCCTCTTCCACTTGCTATTGTTGTCGTTGATGCTCTTGTTGCCCTTGTTGTTGATCTAGTTGTTGTTCTTGATGCTGTTCCTATTGAACTTTCTATTGCTAATGATGTTACCCCTGTTGAAGAATGAACTCTTTCCTCCTCCTTTTCATATATATGTCTGAGAAATCTTTTAATATATATACTCGAAAAGTATGGACCAAGAGCCATTTTGAATTGTAATATCTCAAAGTATATATTACCACATAATGAATATACAACTCTTTTATAAAATTTCTATCTCTTTTTCTTTCTCCGCTTCTTGCATCATGGGTTCCATTTAATAAAGAATCGGCCAAACAAAACATCCAAAAAATATTTACATAATTACATATTTACATTGGTAAAATGATTAATAAAGCTAATTAAACAATTTGAGGTGAATTCCACTGACAGGAATTCCCAATGCTTCTTTTTCTATATTTTCTAACTAAAATGGATTATGTTGCTTGCATTGAATAATTTTAAAATGGCCTTCCCACAAACTATCAAATTTGTCGTGACGACCAAGCTTTGTAGCTCTCTCATTGAATTTCAGCACTAAGTCTCCACATTTGAGACCTTTGTTGGAGGTTTTCTTGTCAAACCACTTTTTAACCACCTGTTGATGGCTACACATGGCCATCAAGGATTTTTATCTTTTCTCTTGTACCTCCAATAACTTAGCCGACCAAACCTCCATGGCTCCATTTTGTTCAACCTCTAGATACTTGAGCAACTGTAGTATAGGAATTTCCATAGATATAGGCATTAACGCTTCCTTCCCATATACCAACTCGTATGGAAAAGTATTTAAGACTTTCTTGGGGGTTATTCAATCCACCCAAATCACTGCTTTAAGATTCTGATGCCACTCTCTTTGATGCTCCGACCCGATTCTTTTGATGAGTCAAACTAAATTTTTATTAGTCGACTCGGCTAGACCATTTCCTTCCGGGTAATAGTTTGAAGATGTCTTTAAAAATATTCCATGCTTGAGTGTGAATTGACATACCTTCAAACCCAAGAAGGCTTTCACATTGTAGAAGATGATGGTTTTTGGTGGGCCAAACCTTGCTACCATTTCCTCAAGGAAATTTACAATCTCTACCTTAGTTGCATTCTTCAGGGGCATGGCCTTAGTTCATTTAGTAAAATAATATGTGGCTATGAGGATCCATTGATGTTCAACACTGGATGTGGGGTTAATCATCCTGATGAAATCCAGTCCCCATTGCGCGACGGGTTCTTCAACCACTACCAGATTTAGAGGCATTACTGAGTTCTTCCTCCTTCTTGTGAAGAATTGGCATTCTTTGCAGGATTTGACTAGAGAATGTGAGTTGTTGAACAATGTAGGCCGGAAGTACCTGAAACACATAATTTTAATGGCAATGGTCTTTGTAGAGAAATGTTCGCCCATGGGACTGCTATGAAATATGTCTAGATTTTTTTGCACCTACTCTTTGGTGACACACTATAGAAGAACACCATTGAAGTTCCTTTTGAAAATGACCCCTTCAATGAGCACATTTACGCTATTTTTCAACCTATAAAACCTCTTCTTATGAGAAGGGAGGCCCACCAGATATTTCCCAGTCTGCATGAATCTCATTCTATTTGCTAACCAGTAGCCTTCAGACTTAGATTCGTTAAGTAGAACTAGCTTTGGTTGTTCTTCCTCAACTACCACTTCTTCATCATGTGCCAAATATTCACACAATCCTCTTCCTCGCATGATCTTCATGGGTCTGACCTCAATGTGATATTCAAGGATCTTAGTAATCCAGTTAGCCCTTTTTTCTATGATTTCTCCCTCCATTATGTACTCACGCACACTGGAATGGGCTACATATACAACCACCTTGTTGCAAGATATGAGATGTCAGAACTTCTTGAGCCCCTTAACCATGGTGAATTCTTGCATTTCGACGAAGTTATAGTTCATCTCATAATCGTTTATGGTATGGGAGTGGAAGGCTATTAGATGTTCCCCCTTTCCTTCATCATCCTTCTGGGTTAAAATAGTAGCGATGTTGGATTTGCTACTAAACACATACATTATGAAGTCCTTTGATAGGTCTGGGCTTACCAACACAGGAGCTGAAGAAATAGCCTCCTTAACCTTCTCAAAGGCTTCTTTGGCCTCTTTTGTCCATTTGAAAAAACGATCCTTCTTGAGCATCAGGGTGATATGTCTAATTAAACTACAAAATTAGAAATGAATTTGCTTATGAAATTTACCTTTTCTAGGAAGGACTGAACTCCATTTTTGTTGACTGGTAGGGGAAGTTCCCTGATTTCCTTCACCCATTCTAGATCGATTGCAATACCATATTTAGAAACTACATGTCCCAATAGATTTCCTTGCAAAACTTTGAAAACATATTTTTTTGGGTTCAGAGATATCTTGAACTCCTGGAATTTTTTAAAAACCATTTCAAGATGATCAAAATGATCATATTTTGACTTAGAGAATATCATTAGATCATCCAAGAAGATCAAGATGATCTTATTGATCAATTATCATAAAGAAATATCCATTGCTCGCTGGAAGGTAGCTCCCGCATTTGAGAGGCCGAAGGGAATTTTCACATAAGCAAACATTCCCCACTTGGTAGTGAACGTTGTTTGTGTCGGTCCTCCTCTTTGACCAAGATTTGGTTATAATCGAAGAAACTGTCTAGCAGGGAAAACATTTCTGAGTCAGCTACCATTTGCAAGATTGACTCCATGGAAGGAAAGGGGTAGTGGTCCTTTAGGGATGCTCTATTCGGATCCCAGAAATCAACACATAGGTGGATGTCTCCATTCTTCTTTAAAATAGGAACCAGGTTGGACTTGATTGAGAAGATGATCTGAGAGTGAATTAGCTTTGTCAACTCTTGTGCCATTATTGCCTCAATCTTTGGGTTTACTGGCCTTTGCTTCTGGTGGATAGGTTTTGCTCCTTCTGTCAGTTCCATGGTATGCTAGATGACTTCGAGATCATATCCTTTGAGGTCATCATATGACCAGGCTACTACTCCTTCATATTTTTTATAAAAATGTATGAGCCTTTCTTTATCATGCTATGAGACATCTTTATCGACCTTAAATTTCCTTTCATCTTTGACTTGAAGATCTGCATAGTCGCCCTTGTTCGCTACAAACTTCCTCTTGTCATTCCTTGCATCATCACAATCAAATAGATTTTTGAGAGTGAATAGTCCTTTTGGAAGCCTGTTGGATCTCAACTGAATAATTTTCCCTTCATAAGCTTCTGCAATTTTCGATTGGAGCTGAACAAAAAATTCTCTAGAGTGCTGAATGAATGAGGTGATGTGTTCATCACTTTCAAACAATTTCCAGTTCTGGTCATTATCTAGAATTGTAGGTTAGACAATCATTCACACAAAGTGTACATTATCAATTAGGTTAGAAATAGGGTCAAATTGAGATCTTATCATCACCATACAATCAATAGTTGCATTCTGCTCTCTGGGGACCATTTGGATATTGAAGGAATCAAAGATTTCAATTAGGTCCTAGAATATATGTCTATAAGATCTCATGCAGACATTCTTTGTTGTGGAGAATCCTCAGAGTTGATTGACTATTAACTCAAAATCTTTGAACACCATTATTTGTTTAACGCCCATCCAATTTGCAAGACTTAGACCTTGCACAAGGCCTTCGTATCCCAACTCATGCACAAGAAAACTGAAAACAAAAAGATCTGAGTGTCTTTTCATTAGATGGGGATATCAAGCATATCCCAACTCCTACACCAACTTTACATCTTGCTCCATCAAAATGTAGCGTCCATAGCTCTGAGGCATGATCACCCTCAGGTTCCTTCATCACCTTTAGAGTCATTTGATCCTCATCATAGATGACATAAGTTCCCAATCTGGTGGCATGCTAATTTCTGAAAGGATCATTATCTATAAATTCACTCAAGAGGACCTCTTCTTCGTCTGTCCAGTCTCCGGTCACCTTCTCATCCTCTAGTAACTCGGTACAATACATCTCATCCTTGGTGATAGAGGTATGAGTAGCCTCAAAATTTCTCATGGCTTCATCTGCTGCATGTTCCAAATGCAAAGGCTCATACACTATCTTCATTTTAGCTCCATGCTTGGTCCTAAGAATCAAGTGTGACCAATCTAAGGAAAGATATCCACCTATCTTGGAAGTGAGCTCCTGGGATAAGCAAAGACCAAACATGGGAGGAACATCAATGATCACGGTATCTTATGGGACTATGATACTAGGGCAGGAGAACAAAGTCAAGGGGAGGTTCTTGATCAAACCTACAATTTCAACCTTATTCCCATCAAGCTGCATAACCCCTCTATTTAAAGGTTCATAGCTAAGTCCTAAGGATTTAGCTATTTTCTTGGGCATAACTGTGGTGCTAGCACTAGAGTCAATCATAGAATTGTGCAAAAATTTCTTTCCCACTATGCGGGTCAAGAAGAAGGGTTTCAGTTTAGGCTTACCTTTAATTTTGCTAGAGGATTCCTCTTCATTGTTTGTGAGGAATTTTTCTTGAGGTGATGGATCAATGACCTTTCCTTTGGACGATTGCTCTGTTGGATCTGTGCTTGCATCTTCCAGTAGGGTCTTCTGTAACATTGAATTTTTCTCTGGAATAACTAAGATATCCAAAAGAGATACATGAGAAGAGGATTTCTTCAATTGTTCCACCACATTAAAAGGTGGTGGATTCGAAGGCTTCTACTCCCTAGACCTTGTTATAATAATATCCTTGCATGGATGAGATTGCTGTGCAATTACAGAGGTACTAGGAGCTTGGTCGAGAATAATTTTAGGCTGTTGAGTGACCGATTCACTCATGAATCTCCTCTTTGAGTGAGTGTTATAATATGATTACACTTGTGGAGCCTTTAGCATGGTCACATCATTTGCAAACATTGCCTCTTCTTCTTCCATCCATGAGAAGAGCACATGATCAGGAGCTATATCTATTTCTTGCTCCAGGGACATCTCTTGCATTTGTGCGGTGAGTACCACATTTTCTATTTGTGGAGAGGCATATACATAACCTCCTGAATCTAACGTAATGCCTTGACTACGCTGTTCCACCACTCTTTGTTGTAAATTTCCACGTGGGCAATTTCAAGGCATATGTGCTTTGTTGCAGGGGAAGCACCAGGGATTGATATCATCAACAAGATTATTCTGCTTTGCTACTAGCTCTTTGTTCAAACTTGGGTGAACATTTTGCAGCGGAGTAGACATCAACACTATCTGATTATTTGATTGAGCCTGTGGACTCGTGCACGAGCCTCCTTGGAACTAGTTTTTCTGGTAGGAAGATATTCCGCCTTGATAATTTTGGTAAGTGGCTTCAGAGGCATGGAATGTTTCCACTTGATACTAGTTATTTTATTTGAGAAGTTCCACAATAACTCCTTGATGTCACTCGTCTCATCTTTTGAAGAGTTATATGTAGAAGTAGCATTCTGTGGCATGCTCAGATATGTGTACATAGATTGGGGAGGAGCAAACACACTAATAGAAGCTATCTCCTAGGTGAGAATTGACAACTCTACAATTATAGGCATAGCGGGTCGAGGTGGTAACTTTCTGACATTGATCAGATTATTCTCTATCTTGACCGTGATGTTATACGCATCTGGCAAGGTGTTCCTACCAAGGGACCAGATCATCACCGAAATGTTGGCATTGAGAGACTTTAGATAGAACATGAATGCCAAATCGACAGGCAAACGAATAACAGGTCGGATCCTTTTCCAAGTTGTGTGAAACCGGGCATTGAAGTCAATCATGGCTTCTTGAGCCTGCTTTATGGTTGCCAACTACTAAAATAGCGAAGATCAATCTCCATTGTTTGAAAATCGCTCATAAAAAGGATCCCCGAGCTGATCCTAGGTACCGATGGTATGGGCTTCAAAAGTGCGGTACCAGTCTAGTGACCTGCCTTTGAAAGAGGCTGCAAGCAATATGAGTGCTACATTTTGATCAATTATACCATGCACCAAACACACGTCTGCCACATCTTGCAGATGATCGAATGGTGAATTTGAGCCTTCACTGGTAAATTTTGGTAAAGATTTTAAAGCAGAGGTTGGGATAGGAGCCCAAAAAACCGATGCTACTAGTGCTATGAGAGGGCTTCCAACGTCCCATGCTACAAAATTTCTGTTAGCAATTGGTAACATGGCTGGTGGAGGGGTCAGGATGTTTACTGGATGGGTTCTTGTTTGTACTGTTACTAGCGGTGGCACTAGCAGGCTAGGGTTGTTCGCTGTCTGGGATCTAGTAATAGGTCTATGGCTCATACACCCAATTTAAATTTAGATACATTCTGTGTACCTTGGAATTTTACCCTATTTTAATGTGCAAAATATCTTAAAAATGCAAATGATAAAACACTAAGAACACTTCAATGATTAGCCTAAAGAGTGATAAAACAAGGAAAATAGATGAAATAAAATGCAAATCGATTATACCTTGTTGTTGAAGACTCCTTGGTTGGCCCTTGATTTAGATGAATTTGTGTGCTCCTTGGATGGATTTTTGGTGTTGCTAGATGCAAGATTGAGCATGCAAGATGATCAAAGTGGATGGCTAAATGATAGTGAATTCTTGAGAATGCAAATTGACAGCATAAGGTTGCTCAAATGAAAAAGTGTTGAAAATTCCCTTGAGGAGGGGGTATTTATAGAAGAATTTGAATTCTCTAGAGAATTCAACGGTTGAGATTCATCCAAAAAGATCAAGATGAAGGGCTATGGTGGGTTGAGAACTCACAAGCCCTCACATCTTGACATGTGGATGGTGAAGTGGCTAAGAGGAGATGAGGTGTAAGTGAGGTGGCCAAAAGGTACATGAGGTGGAGGAAGGACAAGTACCTTCCAAGTACCTTGGGGAGTGAGAAGATTTCCTCAAAAAGGAATTTCTTGTCTCCAAGTGAGAGTGAAAGGGACATTTGAGGAATTTTGGAATTCCTCAAAAATCTCCATGGGAAAAGGAGAGGTGGTTGGAGAAATAAATGTGAATTAAAAATTCACATTCTTAGGAGAGTCTAAAGGATAAAAGGTGAGCTCCAAAAAGGTGGGACTTGGTCACATGTGGATGATGTGACAAGTCCAAGGTTCTAGAAGCCTTGGAAGATAGAATGTGAATTAAAAATTCACATAGGGAAGAGGAGAATCTAGGATAAATAAATGTGAATTAAAAATTCACATGGGAAAGAGGGTCAATGCTAAAAAGAGATAAATGCAAAGGTTGACTAAAAAGGTGGTGCTAAATATGGCTAATGACCTTGGTTAAGGTTGTGCAAATATTTGATTAGAATAATTAATGGAAGATTAGAGGCAAGTGGCAAATGTAGGAGGATGTGATATTAATCTTTGATTAAGAGGATGCACATCATAATCATGAATTAATTAAATTAATTCAGATTAGAGCAAGATCATGGAGGATGTGACAAGGAGAGAGAGAATGAAGAATTTTAAATTGATTTTAAATCAAAAGGGTCAAAAATGACTAAATTAAATAAATTGGTGTATTTATTTAATTTAGAGACGAAGAAGGTGAAAGATAAAGCATTTAGTTATTAAATTAAATACTTTACAGATATGAGACAAAAGGTGTAATATTAATTTAATAAACTAATATTTAATATGATAGATGAAAAGGGAGTAAATTTAATCATATGGGAGTGATTAAATTTAGATGTTTACACATTCAAATAGGTTCCACCATGCATGCCAAAAAAAGAACTGTTGATGCCTAAAATTGCTAGGAAAACAACTTTATGGGAAACTCAGTTAATGGGGGAGCAATTGTGCTAAACTGAGTAACCTCTGAGTTTCAAAGAAGCCAACTCTTCCAAAATTTGGGGGGTTGGAAAGGGAAAAGGAAGTTGATATATAAAAAAAATCTTAATCTAAGGTGATGCACCAAGATGTAAGTAGGCACGAGAAATCTTCCCCTTCGGTGAGATTTGAGGGCCTGCTCAAAAATCTGCATGTCTGAAAATAATAGGAAGCATAGATGAAAATTATAATAAGTTAATCAAATGACAATGTAATCTCCATATACATTTATTGAACAAGAAGAGTTCAAGACATGATCCGAACAACAAATTTATATTGAAATTGTAGAAGTCTGGTAGATAAACTACTCAGTACAACAAACGACATAGTATATTGTTTTATCCATTAATTAAGAATAGAGAGGCCAAAAAATTTGAAATAGTCTATGAGTCTTAATACAACAAGTAAAAGCAATACAAAGGCCTACAGTCTTTTTCACTTTTTCTATGATTTTTGAACCCTTTTTCAGAGAGTCAAAGTAGTAAATATAGATCATTCCACCACTAGAGAGCCAATAACTGAAAAGATTCCTTAGGCACAGGCAATGATTTTTGTCACAATGATTCTCTAAGGCTGTTACAATAGAAAGATTCTGAAACATAGTATGCAGTCGCCTTTGAACAAGATACACCTCTCTACAAATGATGAATTTGGTCCCAGGGTGGAAGCAATGAAATCTCTAGATGACACATGTCACTCGCCCAAAAATTTGGTTAGGATACGCGACACAACAACGGGGCTTCCATTCATTCATCCTTCCCTTGTGCTCAAAATCCCCATGGAGAAGACACGTGACGTAACAAATGCATAAGCTTTGACTGCGGGGCCTTCCCAAAAAGGTGCCCGTAGTAGGATGCAACATGGCACACAGGCAGAGCTTGAAGGATAAAAAAAGGAGAGAGGACTCCAAAAGCCCATGTTGCAGACACATGGCTCAAGGGAAAAGATCGAGAGAGAAGCAAGGGAAGAAATCCTTCAAAGGCGTGCACGGCTGACATGTGGTGCAAGTGGATGAAGGCACTTCAAAAGGGGCCTGGGAATATTCAAACATATGAAGTGCGGGTCAAGGCCGATGCAAAATCAAATCAACAATAACCACCGGGAGGGAGCTCTAAGGATTTTAATCCACAGGTATGGTGGGGTCTAGGGTCATGGATTGATCCTTCTACTCATGGATAGCTAGGTTTGCATTTATACGATTAGCAACATAAGGTTCAATATGATCTTTGGCCTGTGGTTCTGATTTGATAGTCACTCTAGTGCCATATCTTGTTTTGAAAAACATATGTGACCAATCTGATGATAAATAATCATCCAACTTTGCAGTAAAATCTCTAGAAAGGCAAATGGAAAAGAAAGGTGGCAAATCAATGACATATTTATACCCTATGGGATTGAAAAGTTTGGACAAGCATGTAAGGTAAGGGGTAGACTCTTAATCACTCCAAAAGATTTAATTGTTGTACCATCTAACTGAACTACCCCTTTTGACAATGGATCATAAATCAATCCTAACTTATCCACCAACTGTTTAGGCATAACATAGCTTCTTGCTCTTGAGTCAATCATGCAGTTATGCACTATATTATCACCAATAATCAGACTTACATAAAACAGAGGTGGCTTTACCTCTTGGGCTGGTTGCTCACTCTTGCCTTCAAAAATGTTTGCAAGAACTCTAGGCTACTCTTTAGTAGACTCATCAAAAATTGAAATCCTAGCTAAAGCCTCCCGCAGTAAATCCTTTTGCCTAGGAATGTGCAATGCATCCAACATGGACAAGCTAACTATGGCTTTTCTCATATGATCAACAATATTAAATGCTAGAGTACTAACCTTTTGTTGCACTTTGGGAATAACAACTGTTTGTGACTATAAAGGCTATGATTGAGTCTTTGGCTATTCCTTAGTAGCTACATCTTGTCCTCTTGGAAAAATATAAACGTTCTGAGAATTAGAAGGCTGAAATTGACCTTTTTGAGCTGAAGAAGTCTGATGTTTATCTTTAATAACTTGATGTTGATCTTTATCTTCTTGTTGCTCCTTAGAAATAGCTTGCTGTACTAGGTCAATAGCCCCTTTCTTTGACCTTGTATTGGCTGCAATGGAGGTAGATGATTGGTTCTATCCTTGAACATGATTAAATCCACAAAATTCATTACCTTTCTAGTTCATCATGGCAATAGCAAGATCATTGTACCGCATTTGAGGATCTTGCTGATAATTATTCTCCTTTGTCACACTTTCAGACACAACATAGTTGCTTTGTACCATAAGAGCCTGATTGACCACTCCATTCATGCATGTAGTCTGGTTATGAGGCTGATTACATCGATAGCACCACACATAATCTTGTTCCATATCATTTTGCATAGGTACAAGCTCTTTTGAAGAGTTAGCAGTATTTTGATTATATGGCTAATTAGGCCTAGCATTGAAATTTCTTCTCTGTCCTTGGAAATCAACCTGATAAGGTGGTCTATTTTCTTGGAATTGTGCTTGGTAAGGTCTGAAATTTTGAACTTGTTGTTTCTTAAGGCTCACTAAGTCACTACTAACAGTTTGCAACAATTTTTCCATTTCCTGAACAATGGGTACCTCTAAGCTCTTGTAAGTCTGAATGTGTTGGAACAACATTATTTTGAACAACTGCTTGATAGCCTAAGGCTGGAATAGTAGGTAATGAGGCAATAGGAGGTATTCAGATAGGAATTAAAGGCTAAATATCAAGGAAAATAGGCATAGGAGGCCTTGGTGCAATTTTACCAGCTTGAATAAGATTGTTCTCAGCTCTAATAGCTATATCAAATGCTCTTGGAAGTGTAACTCCACCCATAGATTGTATCATTACAACTATATCACTATTTAATGCTCTGAGATAATACAAGAATGCATGATCAGGTGAAGGTCTTACCATTGCTGGGATTCTGTTCTAGGTTCTTTGAAACCAGAAGTTGAAATAAGTCATCTACTCCCGTGGAGCTCTTTTAATGGTTGTCATCTACTCAACAAGAGACAAATGATCTGATTTATCTAAAAATTTCCTATTCAAGTTGTCTCCCAAGTCATCCCATGTTGCAACAGAGTTCACAAGTAAGCCTCTGAACCACTGGAGTGCTTTTCCTTTGAATGATGTTGCTAAAAGTATCAACACCACATTTTCTTGGGTAATGTGATGAACTCCACAAAGTGAAGCTACATCCATTATGTGCTCTACTAGTGTAGTCTGATCTTCACCAGTAAAGATATGTAGAATTTTGAGTGCAGCCATTGGTATAGCATCATGTTGCTGTAGATTCAATGGGCTGCCCCCATTGAATGGTACAAATGCATGAGCTATGGCCATCAGAGTCGCTTGAACTCTTGGATTTGGAATCTGAAGTATCAACATAGGAAATGCTAAAAATATAGGTACTAAACTTGAAAACCTGAGACTAGGAGGTGTAGAATGAGATCTCGGTGTTGAATGTGATCTAGATCTCCTTAATCTCCTCCTTGTTGTTCTACCTTTTCTCTTGGGTGATGAAACCTGCAGGTATTCAAAGGGATCATCACTTCCTCTCGTTTGAATTCTTCTCATGTGCTGCTTGATATTGAATTTCTATAAAAGCTAGAAAAATGGAGTTGCCAAGTATAAATTTAAACCTCTGACAAGTAAAACACTACTATATATACCAAAACAGTAGCTTTAAAACTTTTAATTCTTTCTATGAAGTGAGCTTCAGAGTCCCACTAGGTGTGCCAAAAATTGTTGTCACGAAGATTGCACCTGGAAGCCAATTTATACACTCAACAATCTCGTGAAACATGAAAACATCTTCAAGCTTGTGGGTATGCTCATAGTGAAGATGAATCTCCATATCATGGGCTAGATCCCTTATTATTTTCTAATGAATAAATGATTTCATTGAAGGTAAAGGGAAGAAAGGCTTTGAAATAAATGGATAATCTGAAACTTAAACTATGGTAATGCACCTAAAATGGAAAACATGAGTAGCTTGATTCACAAATATCTCTCATAGAAATCTATTTTCACAACTAAAACTGAAAATTTTAAACACATACATGTTTCAAAAAAAGCCTGATAATCTATCCTTTAAAAAGGAAAAATAATGCTTTCACAACCTAAAGGAAAAGATAAATCTGTAGCACAATCTATGACCTATGGCTAAACCTGCATCTATGTACATGCAACCATTAATGAGCCATAAATTTAAAGGTTCTGAGATTTTAAACTTATTAAATTTACATCCAAATCATTAACAAAGGAAAAACACCTGAATATGAGAAGGTAAACACTTAATTGCAATAAGAAAATTGAAGGGAACGCTGCAAGTAACAATATCAAATAACCTGTTAGAAAGCTACTGTTTATATTAATCAACTATAAAAAAAGTGAGTTACAAGATCAATCTCACTTTGCAGAATGCAAAGGCAAGAAGCAAGAACTGAGGAAAAAGATAAATTTTTTCCAACATATACAATAGATGGCTCCAAAGAGCTAGGAGGTGGAACTAGCAACTAACTAAAAGTGAAAATATCTCCAAATATCTCCTTCACGAGCAAAGATGAAAAACCACAAAAAGGGGGCCCACAAATGATGTAAACTGGGCTCAAACAGTTGCAAACTCCTCCTCTTAATGCGTATGACCAAAATAACTCTAGAAACTCATGTAAAACTAAGGTTCATGCCACAAAATCCTCCATGAATGATGGCTTCAATCAACGTGATCTCAAAAAGACTCAACTTTGACTCCAAGTCAAAGAATTCACAACACTCCAGTTCACTTGTATGACCCATCTTTATTTTTTGCACATTTAGGATGCACACATTGGTTTGTATTACCAAATTTTAAAGGTAAAGCTTTAGATTTATTTCCCTTAATAAGTGCTTATACAACCAATATTACAATATCATTAACAAACTATTAAGGCAAATAAATTGATTTTAATAATTGTCAAGATAAATTAATATGGGTCTTCTAAACATGCAAAAATAAGGGTGGGTTGTATTTGAAAGTGACAAATAGAAAAAGGAAGTGAAAGTGAACAAAACCTAAACAACACTTGGCATAAGGCATTAGTTTGAAGTAAATAACATAAAAATAAGGCAAAAAATACCTTGAACTTGGTCGACCAATTTAGGGTAAAGAAACCCTAAGCAAAATAGACCCATGACCTCCATTTTGAATTTCATTCTTTTTTGCACTTCTCATGCCTTTGCTTGATACACCGCCATTGTTAGGGTTTTCTTGAGCTTTTCTGGAGTTTACTGGGAGTTTCATTGAGCTTTCTCTTCAATCAACGTGCTAGAACTGCTTGGTAAGCTCTCCATTTTGCAAGAAATGCTTTGAAAGTTGCTCTTTTTTTAATTCTTCAAGCCACGACTTGCTTTCTGTAGCTTACTTTTCTTAAAGAGAAATAATCTATGTATATGTGAATCATAGAAATAAATGAAGCATTTGGTTCAATAATCTTGTATAGGTCGTGCTTCTCTTTGAAGTATTCTTGGATTTTCAATACCTCCTTCAAGAGAAATGATGAAAACATTCATTATTTTTTGTATATACTTTGATTTTGTGCTTTGCTTCATGTATTCTAAAGATTGCATGGCCGCGAATTTGATAAATGAAACCCCATTTGAAATTTGTAACTTGGGTTGTATTTCTTTCATAAAAAACTTCAGTAAATTTTTATGTGGCCAAGATTTTATCGACTTGCAAGCCTCTGGGTCATTTAACTTTTTCTGAAAAAGGTCACGGTTTTGCATGTTGGGTATCATCTCTTCTTATCAAGCCATAACTTCCATCACTATTGTTTTCCTTCTTTTGAGACCATGGCCATGGCTATATTCCTGCATTAGGTTTCTTTATAGTGAGGGTTTTAAAAGAATGCAGACCCATGACTATATTTTGAGGGTTTTTAAAAGCCTTGGCCAAGATTTATGTTTGCTTACTGTGCAAGTGTTTGAAACTCCTCCATTTGTAGGCTGTGGGCTGTTTCTCCATTTTGTGCAAGTTTTGTTATATTGGCTCATCCTTTGTGTATTGCACTGCTTTTCTAATAACTTCCTAACAATTGTAGGCTTTCCTAGTTACTTCCTTAAGGACTCTCTTTGCTACTTTCAAACTCTTGCCACCATGACTGTTAAAGTCTATGCCATCTCTTTAGAAGATTCATCTTCACCAACTGTGTTAATGGGCTTTGTCTTTGATTTTCCACTATATGAGAGAAGACTACTTTTGTGTACAAACCTCCAAAAAGAAAGAAGACTATGATATTGATGTCCTTAAAGATTTGGCTATTAGTTGAAACTCACCCACTATGATGTCTTGTCATGACTTTAATGGACTCCCCTATAATAGATAAGGCTTTAACATTGTTCTCCTCATTGTCATATTGATCGTTAACTGTTTTGATTATTGTATCTATGATAAATGAGATTATTTCCTTTATGCACTATGGCATTCACTATTGCTCGTTAATTCAATAGATATATGATTTATTTCTTCTCATGTCATTAGCAATTTGAGAAAGCATCCTTTTCGAAGCAAACAGTTACCATGATGAATGCTCATTGAAATGTAAGTAGATGGTTGCTATGAATCACTGATATGCAATGATGAAAATAAATCATTACTCCTCTCTTGTAAATGAGAGGATACAGTATGCTGGGCTCAACCCTTGTGGGAGCCCATTCTCCTCCACATACTATAATGTTAAAAGAGATGAATCATGAAATGAAAGATGAACCTATACCTACACAATGAGAAAACTAGTTAAAAAAATAGTGAAGTTTAATGCTCCTTCTGATGATTTGACTCTCATTTGATGATCTGATTTGGTTGTTTTGCATTTATCTAATAATGGCTCAAAGTTGTAAGTTATATGTTTGTTATGAAACATATGATGAGATTTCATGTCTCGAGCTCTAACAAAATCTTTTAATCAATTTGTAGGTAAATATGGAGATTGGGAACAAGAGGAGCTAAAGATAGAAGGATCAAGCTGAAGATTGAAGGACCAACATCTACATCAACCCTTAAGGCAATGACAGATATGATCTCTTCTCATGAGTTTATCCTTTAATTAATCTTCAGATGTATAGCTTGCATCCATTTTTGTATTAATTTAATTCAATCATTCCCATGATTTGTGCAGGGTATTTAAGCATTCTTTTGATCTCAATGAATGAAACAACAACATTGTATACATTTTCACTTCAACATGAATGAAATACATTAATATCATGCAATTTGTATAATCTCTTTCTGTTGTAAATCATTGCATAATAAAAACTGAATTCCAATTGAAACTTCAAATGCTAATGATTAGGATTAACAAAAAATTATTGAAGTACCCATTGATGCCAAACATTGGCAAGGTAACAACCCTTTGTGGGAAACTTAGTTTATGGGGAACCTATTGCGCTAAGTTGAGTGACCTCCAGATTTTTAAACAAGCTGCTTCTTCTATAATTGGGGTTTGG
This sequence comes from Sequoia sempervirens, assembly GCA_007258455.2. NCBI lineage: Eukaryota > Viridiplantae > Streptophyta > Pinopsida > Cupressales > Cupressaceae > Sequoia > Sequoia sempervirens. The sequence continues at coordinate 53,842 of VDFB02363202.1, forward strand.
AAAGGGAAAAGGAAGTCGATATAAAAATAAAGGATCTAACTAAGGTGATGCGCCATAATTTAGATAAAAGGCATGATAAATCAATCTTTTGGATACGATCTAAGGGCTCGTTCAATAATTTACTATGTCCTAGAATGACAAAAATTAAAGATTGAAGCATGAACAATGCATTTAATGACAAAATAATTTTCATACCCATTCACTGAAAAGAGGAGTCAAAAGACATGATCTAAACCAACAAACTTGAATTAAAATTATAGAAGTTCTACAAATGAACCATTTAAACAATGATGGCATAGTATAAAGTTAATCAAATAGCTTAAGAAAAATAGAAATGCCAAACAATGGCACAGTCTGTGAGTCTTTCTGCAATTCTCGAACTCTCAGAACTCATGGAACTTAGAACCTGGAACCCCTCTTCAGAAATAAAGAGCAGTATATATAGTGAGAATTCCCACCGCCTGCCGAGCAATAACTAAAAAGATTTGGAATCCTGAGCAATGATGTACCAAAAATGATTCCCCTCAGCCGTTGTAACAGAAAAAGATTCGAGCCATAGCATGTGGTTGCTCCCCATCCTAGTGCATCCCCTGCGAATGATGGCAGTGATCCCAACATAGTCCCATGCAAACAAGTGTCGCCACCCAATATAGACAATTAGAACATGTAGCATCATATCGCAGCCCATAGTTTGCTCCATCCCTTGCGTTGAAGAAGCATTCGCTAAGGAGACGCGTGGCGGAATTTCATAGCCTGTAGTTCATTCCTCCTCGCCGTTGAAGGCTTGCGCTAGGAAGACACGTGGAAACGTGCTTTTTATTTGGTGTCAACTGTGGGCTCCACCAAAGCATATGTGGATGAAGGCAACATGGTACATAGTCGAGGCCCGATTCAAAAGTGAGAGGGAGCAACCTTTAAGTGTGCGCAACAATGACACGTGGAAACATGGTGGGGGCCGTTTGAAAAATGAAGGGAAGAATTCCTTCGAAAAGTGCTGAGCGGACACATGGCAGAGGTTGGCGGTCATTTATCAAAAAGGGTCGATGATGTTCATTTGAGGCATGGGTCGGTACTTAGCAAAAAACAAAACCTGAAGGGAGCTTGATGAATTTTATATTCACAGCTTTTGGCGACTACTAGGGGCATTTCGCTTGAGGAACGAGGAACCCAAAATTTTCTCTAGTTCGTAGACCAGAGCCCCATCCATAAGGCGAAAAAATTAGAGTTTAGAAAGAGTCGCATGCAGGGGCAGCCAATCATCTTTGGATGGTCTCAATACATTGCACATATTTTCTTGTGCTCCACCTAGGTCAAGCATTTCCTTATAAGGCAACACCTTAGGTAAACCGGCCCCTGATTCGCAATGGAAAAGTAGCAGCGCAATCAGACGGATGACACCTTCAATGTCTGCTGCGATAGGAGGCTAGCTAAAACTCTGGAAAGTGGTTGGGTCCTGCTCCTTTTATTCAATCTTTGTTGCAATTTTCTCTGTCATGGCGATCAACCCATCTTCAAGAAATGAGGATGAAAAGCCCATCTCAGTTACCCGGGAGAAATTTTCTTGCATGCCATCCATATTTTGGTTCAAAGTAGCTGCATAGGCGTTAGTACGCAGGATGGCCAAGTGGCAATGGATGAATTTGTTTACCATCTGGGCAACAACATTCCAATCCTTGATCCCTGCCTTTGCTAAGTTTTCATCAGAGACCATGTATAGCTTGATTAGAAAACTCTTTGCCTCAGGAACCCTTTCTGTTATGAACCTCGGGAACTGTTCAATTATTTCGTGAACCTCCTTATTCAATTTTGTTGCTTTTGAGATGAATCGAAGCATTGACTGTAGTGTTAGGAAGAAGGCCTTAAAATTTTCCCAGTATAAAATGTATAGCTGCTGAGCTATTGGGATGAGATCCGACTGTGCGGTAGGGGCCTGGGGAGCGCTCTTTATAAGGGAAATATCTGCATCTTTCAAGCCAATATCCTCTTTTAATTCCGCAATTCTCCTTTTTGCAGATGCAAGTTGCTCCAGAATGTTACTTAGCTCCTTAAACCAGTTCTCCTCGGCTTGGGCATGGTTTTCCAACTCTATGTCAAGAGAAGACTTCGTCTCTTGGAGCTATTTTTCTAATTGGGCCTTTTGGACCTTAAAGTCCATCTTCTACTATTCTAATTTTTACTCATGTTGAGCATGCTAAGATTCTAGCTCTTCATCTTTTTGTTGCAGATAGGGCCAATTAGCTTTGATATTCTTGGTTCTTCATTTGCAACTCATTGATTAGGATGGGATCAACGGATTGGGACTTTGTGAGTTTCTCTTGGAGTTTGTTCTGCTCCAACTCTTCTTCCCGCACTTTCTTTGATAAGCGAGCAAGTTTTGCTTCCAACAATTTCTCCCTCATTTCTAGGAAATTGACCCTTTCCTTCACAAGCTTCAACTACTCCTTTTTCTTTTGCTGACGACCAGAGTAGAGGAAGTCAGTCATCACCACCCACTTCATTTCCTCCATGCGTTCTACCTTGTTCTGTAGTCGAGATTCTCTCAGATCAAGTCCCACAACATACATGTTGTAATCATTCAAAAAAATCTCCCCTTGTAGTTTGGTAGTTTTCGGGTACATGGTGGAAAAATTTAGTGTTTCTTGCGCCTCATTGTACATAGGATAGAACTTCAGCTCCGCCTCCTTTTTGTCATCCTTAGCCTTTTTCTTTTGCATTATGAGATCCCGCACTTGTTTTGTGGCTTCTCCTTGGGCTATGAATTGGGATGGCGACTGAACTATCCCACCTGTAAAGGGTGCACCGAGATGTAGGGAAAAAGGGAATGTAAGTGTGGTAGGCCCCTATGTTTTTCTCTTTTGGAGAGCAATAGTCTTCAAGGAGATATAAGAGACCTGGAAAAGTTTGGTTTGTGAACCGACATAAGGGATCATCAGTTGCTGTGGTGATGGGGTAGTCATTAGAGAGTCTGTTTGCTGGGCATAGTGGGTCAGACTTGAGGTAGTAGAAGCAATAGGGGTGTCAATGGCAGTTGAGCCTGTAGAAAGAGAGGGAAGGAGAGATTGAGCACCAGTGGTAGGTGTCAAGGTTTGCAAAGGTGTTAAGATAAGTGGCTCTATCTAGGAAAATTGGGAGAAACCTCCTGCAAACATTGTGGTAGAGGCAGAGAAGGTAGGGCCAATACTTGCAGTGAGGGGCGCTATGGAGATAACAAAGGATACTAAAGATTGAGAAGTAAGAAAAGAAGGAGTGAACGTTACCTGCTGACTGGATGATGGTGATGCTCTGCTCGTTGCTGGCTTCTCACGTACTTCGAATTCCTAGCTTGCTGTGAGCACTTGGCTTGCAGTGGGTTCTTGTGAACCTTCTCCCATAATAGCTTCTGTGTGCTATCATTTAGGGGGTGGGGAGTCTCTCATCTCTAGAGTCTCTGGCTGTTGCTGTTGGGACCCTCTCATTGCTTTGGAGGCCTAGGTGAGTGTCCACGAGGCTCTTGATATATTCAATTACACATTTGAAGTGACATAGATAGGCTTCCCTGTGGACTTTTTCCTTTGTTGAGCGGGGGACGTCGATGTCTCGGCTTCCTCCTCCACCTAATCTTCTTCTTCATCAGAGTCATTGCCTCTACTAACGCTTGAGTAAGAAGTAGGATGCTCATCATCCCACAACTTATCAAATTGTTCATCATCCTTCATGCTATTATAAGGGGCATCAAGTTGTTTTGTCTCTTGACGATACACCCAAAAGGCTCTGATTCTTTCCACACTCCATTCTTCTTCTTTTCTTAACTTATTGAACATGGTGGCTCCCATTTTGTGATTCTCATCATAATCCAATGTAATGAAATAGAACTTATTCCATGGCATTCTGCTGTCTTTTGTAGGAATGTGGATTAGGTCAACCAATAATTCATCTTCATCCTCCAGCGGGTTGTGCCTCTTTTCCTAGTAAGGCTGAGAACTGTGAGTTACTTTGATATGCTTATATGGTAGATAATTGAAAGGGTTGTAACTCCATTTTTTGTAGATCATTACCAACCCTAGATGAGCCAATTTATCTTGCAACAGGGAGTATGTTGCCTTTTTCTTTTTCATGACCACTATCTTGAAGCTTGTCAGATAGATGAACAATCCCTTCCTCTTGGATTTTCCTCCGTAGAAGGTAGCATTAATAATGCATGCCTGTCGGAACAATTCAAGGGCTAGCACTCGATTTGTAACACATGTTGAAAGGTGGAATGGTTCCTCGATGAAGCCTCACATCCAAATGAATGTGAAATATGCTCCGAAAAACCAATCACATCTAGGAATGAAGTTCTGCATAGACTCTATCTGCATCTTAGTGAGCCAGTTAATACCATCCTCTCCTTGTAAATCTTGCAAAATTAGAGTCAAGAAATAATTCAAAAATGCATAATAGTCAAAAGTGGAAGAGAGGAGAGGAGTCTAGATAGAAATCAACTTCCTTCTATTCCTTTCTTAAAAAATAGACAACTTCATACACTTATCAAAGAAATCAGGGTTCTGATGCAAAAACATATAGGCAAGATAGGAAGGAAACCTGGAATTCTATTCAGCTTGGTAATTCTTAATTTTCCCTATGATTTCCTTTGAGAGGCATTCTACAAAATCATACCAGAAGAAAGATTATTTCCTGCGAAACTGAAAAACTCGGGCCCAATTGAAACGTGTGCACCTCCTTGTCAGTGTCCAGACCGCAAACAAATTCCAACATTGAAAAGGCCTCTTGCAAGTCTACGTCGAAAGCACCGTGCTGCACCGAGATCCTCGGTGGCTTCTGGTGGTCTGCCTCAATCCTTTTAGTTTCTTTGTTATAAAATTCCAAAGCCTTATCCCTTTCGTTCCATATATTTTTCCCTTTTGCAGGAGTGAATGTCTCTATTTTTACCTTTCTGGAGGTATGATTAGGAATACACAACATATTCCAGATAGCTCCTAGGCTAATATTAATTGTTAGAGTCCGACCCTCGATAGTGTTGGTGCTTGGGTTGAAATTTTTGATAGCCGTATCAACTAATTCTGGGCAATAGTGCACAAATGGGACCATATATTGTGGAAGCCCACTGAACCATATTTTCCTTGCCATTGACATCAATTTTCTGGATACCTTCATTCTTTTGTAGGCCGCTTCTCTCAAAGTTTTAGGGTTCTTTGCAAGACTGGGATCATGAATATTATCGCAGTCCTCCTGGATTAGGTTTTGGTTTCTATAGATTTTAGGATTCTCCAGTTCCTATGTGTTTACCCACTTTAGCTTGTCTGGAATACCAGGCGTGGCATAAGAAATGTTGTCGAAGAAATTGATGGCTGGTGTTGATCGCATAGCTTTAAATAAGCTTTGCATTGCCTCTCCCTGTGCTTCTTGGCCTAAAATTTTTTCCATTTTTCCTTGTGGGAAGCTTCTGCTTAGCTTGAAATTCTTTGCAATTTTACCTCAACTTTGGTTGTGCACTAGAAATTGCTTTCACTCTAAGTAGCGTATTTGAAAAAACCTTTTAAGTTCTTAAACATTTCACATGCAATACTTAGCTATTTTTTCTCAAGGTGGTAGATGGGAGTTACCTTTTTGCATTTAATTTGGCATGTACCGCTAACCTTTTGGTTTGTGCAAAATGAATCACTTGTCATTTTTAAATGACAAGAATTCATAATTACAATTAGCAACCGTATTGTACAACACAATTTTCTTGGAACTTGAGTAGACGATTTGTTAGCAGCTTAAACATTTGTATGCATTGGAAATTAATATCCCAAAAGGAATGATTAAGCCAAAGATGTGATCAGTGCTTGGAAAGATATGAGCTTGGCCTTGGAATTTGCAAAACACCTAGAGAACGACACCTCAATATTTGGTCGTGCATAAAACTGCCGATTGCTACCACTAGCTTAGGATAATTAATTAGCCCTTATTAGTTTTGCATGCAACAAGCCATACTCAACAGACACAACTGGGTGGAAAATTCAAGCAAAATATGGCACAACTTTCAAGTTAGTACTTGATTAGCATCATGTTTATGGTAAGAAAATCACCATGCATTTCCTTGATTTTTTTATAAGTAGCCACCTAAGCAATGGTGAAATCACACTTAGTGATTTGTGCAAAGTTGGTAATAGGTAATTGGCTTAGTAGTTGCATAGCATTTTCATAGGCTAGACTTAGGCAGTTTGCAGAGTTAGTTCCAGGATAGTTGCAGAGTGCCTGCCAACATGAATACCCTAATTAGGCTAGTTTGTCAGAAGTCTCAGATGACCTTTTTAGGTGAGATTTCAACTAGGCGCTTGAAAAGGATGACAAAAAAAATCACTCACTAGCTATTATAGCCATGAAATGGGTTTTAGGATGTGATTTCCTCAAATACGAGGATAAATACTGAGTTAACACTGATGTGTGCTCGCATTTCATTGCCTCAATGCTTGATATTGGAATTCCCAAGCCACTAATTATGTGTCTAGTCAAATAAATTTTCCCAAAGAAATACCTGAATGGCCTCGGGGAGGTAGTGGTGAATGATGCATATAGTTGAGGCATTCCAATCGTAAGCAACCTCAGGAGGTTTATTGAAGAGGATACGGTTGTATCGTGGATTCCATTCCAAAGTGGATTTTTCCTCCAGTCGCAAGATGAACACTGGCAGAAGGTCACTCATGCCTGTCACTTCCTTTTCTGCATCAACAACATGGTGCTGTTCTATGATATTGACTGGTACACGAACTTCAGGAACTTGGTGTTCCCTCCGCCGCTGGCCATTGCTCCCATGAATGATGCTGCTGCTGGTGATGATGCTCCCGTTGATGAAGACATTGTGGATGCTGCTGTTGATGCATCCATTGCTGCTTCTCATGCTGTGGATTGAAGACCTCCATGTTTTTATTTTTAATTTTAAAAACTCATAGCAGTCAGTCCATTTTTTGTATACATGCCTGGAAAAGGCTTTTCCGTAGAATATATGAAGGAAGCAAAATATAGTGATATACTTTAGAAGCATGGCCCTTGAGCCATTTTGGAAATGTAAATATTAAAGCATATATATAATGAGAATATAACTTTATATAATCATCTTGATATTTGCTTCTCGATTCTGCAATATGGGTCATCCTTTTCTTTTTAGCATATATGTGTTCAATTCAATTCTGCATGTGGGTGTTTGATTTTTCTTATCTCTGCAATAATGGGCTACTTTTTTTCCACCGCCTTGAACTATAGAATGAATAAAAAAATTGACCAACAAAAACAAAAGGTAAAGAAGGAAAAGAAGGAAAAAACACTATAAACATATTTACATTGGTAGGATATGCAAGCTTAATTAAATAATTTAAGGTGAATTCCATTGACTGGAATTCCCAGCACTTCTTTTTCCATGGTTTCTAACTCAAATGAATTATGTTCCTTGCATTGAACTATTTTGAATGAGCCTTCCCAAAGGTTGTCAAACTTTCTGTGCTGACTCGACTTTGTAGCCCTTTCATTAAACTTTAGCACTAAGTCTCCACATTTTAGACCTTGGTTAGACACTTTATTGTCAAACCACCTTTTAACTACCTATTGGCGGTTAGTCATGGCTATTAGGGACTTTTCCCTTTTCTCTTGTATTTCTAGCAACTTGGCTAGCCGCACCTCCATTGCGCCATTTTGTTCCACCTCCAGAGATTTTAATAATTGCAGCACTAGAATCTCCATGGAGATAGGCAATAGCGCCTCTTTTCCATATACTAGCTCATACGGCGAAGTCTTGAAGACTTGCTTAGGAGTTATGCGGTCTGCCTAGAGTGTTGCTCGAAGGTTTTTATGCCATTCCCTTTGGTATTCAAACCCAATCCTTTTGAGGAGTTGGACCAGGTTCTTGTTCGTTGACTCGACTAAGTCGTTCCCCTGCGAGTAGTAGTTTGATGATGTTTTAAGGAATATGCCATGCATAAGTGCGAATTGACATACCTTAGAGCCTAGGAAAGCTTTGGAATTATCAAAGATGATGGTTTTGGGAAGGTTGAATCTCGTCACTAGTTCCTCTAAGAATTCCCCTATCTTTTCCTTTGTTGCATTCTTCAGTAGTATGGCTTCGGTCCACCTAGTGAAGTACTCAGTGGCCATCAAGATCCATTTATGACCTACGCTGGAGGTCAAGTTGATCATTTCAATGAAGTCCAAGCCCCATTGTGAAAATGGCTCATCAACCACTATTGGATTGAGAGGCATTGCAAAATTATTTCTTCTTCCTATGAAGAATTGGCATTCCTTGCAAGCCCTTACCAAGGAATACGAATCATTGAATAACATCGGCTAGAAGTAACCTGCACACATGATCTTAATGGTGGTGGGATTTGCAGAGAAATTCCCGCCCGCGACACTACTGTGGTAAGTGTCGAGGATCCTTTTTTCTTGCTCCGTAGTGACACACCGCAATAGAATGCCATTAAAATTTCCTTTTGAACAAGATCCCTTCAATGAGTGTGTATCTGCTATTTTGCAGTCGGTAGAATCTCCTCTTTTGGGAAGGAAGGTCCAGCGGATATTTTCTTGTGTGCATAAATCTCACTCTATCCGCCAGCCAACAACCTTTGGACTCTGAATCATTCATTAGGACTAGCTCCGACTACTCTTCTTTGGTGGCCATTTCTTCATCGTGTGCAAGCTATTCACATAGTTCTCTTCCCTAAATGGTCTTTGTAGGCTTGAATTCAATGTCATATTCGAGGATCTTGGTGCTCCAATTGGCTCTTTTCTCGGTGATTTCTCCTTCCATGATGTATTCGTGCACACTAGAATGCGCGACATAAACAATTACCTTATTGCAAGAGATTAGGTGTCAAAAATTCTTGAGTCACTTAACTATTGCAAATGCTTTCCTCTCTACAAAGTTGTAGTTTGTCTCATATTCCTTCAGGGTCTGAGAGTGAAATGCTATCGGGTGTTCTCCCTTGCCCTCATCATCTTTCTGAGTTAAGACAGTAGCAATGCTTGACTTGATATTGAATACATACATTATGAAATCCTTTGATAAG
>VDFB02363203.1:0-17647 GCA_007258455.2 Sequoia sempervirens
AAGTTTTATTTTAAAAGGTGGGGATGTAACTATTGCATTTCTTGTGTTTCCTCCCATGTTGCCATATTAGGTATGTATTGATCTGGCTATACCCTTACTTGATCAACATCACATTACAAGTATGGACCACTCTAAAATTTAGATTGGTTCCATTTCAAGAATGTTATCATTTTCCATTTTCCTTTGCAAGACCAATCAAGTATATAGGTTGTATCAAAAACATTTTGTAATAAGGAAAAATTTAAGATATTGCATTTTACTCATCAAGCAAAGTAAGTCTATAAGCCATTGGCTCAATTCAATCTAGAATTTCAAAGGGAATTATAAACCCAAAGGAAAACTTATAATATTTTTGGAATCTCGTGTTCTTATGTAATTACACCTTGAGGAAAATACTATCTCCTATGAGAGAGGTTGTAAGGTTTTGTTTGAAATTTGCATGGCTCTTTTATCTATCTTGTGCTTTCTTAAGCCTTTTCCACCTCTAAGTTACTTTCTATTTGTTTCTTTAACTATATCTAGCCTAATAAAGATTATATCTTCTATTCCTACCTATGTTTTAATGGTGTCCAACATGCTTTCTTATACAAGGCAACATAGGGTGCCATTTCCAATGATATTTGATGACTATTATGATAGGAAAACACAATTAGATGTAGTAAATTTTCTATTGTGTATAATGCCCAAATTTCATTAAGGACATTAACAAGTTAAAACATAACCAATAAATTTGTTGTGAACTAGAAATTATAGCATAAGCATGTTATAATGCACTCTCATGCATCAAGGGTGTTGTGAAACCACACAATGAAACACTCACACACAAGATAAAAATTCATAATTGCACAACTATGAAATTTAAATAATTCAAAACTATTGTAAGATGACATCATCATGAAGAACGATCAAGGAGATAGGGTCCCTACCTTAATGATAGGGTGCTTGCCACCTATCACCAAGATGAAAATGTGTAAAATTTAAGTAAATAAGACACAAATAACTTATAAGAGAAAAACATAACCATAAATACATCTTATATTCACCCAGTTATAATAGTTTACATCATGATCTAATGAGATAAAAACTATCAAATCATTTAGGATCACATGCACAAAAGGTTGACTTTTAGGGACATAAGAGTGGCCAAATTCACTCAAGATTATAAGTATAAAAAAGGATACTAAAACCAATTAAGGAAACATAATAAAACAATTCCAACCTTATAAGGTGAAATGGTAGGTCTCTTAAGTAAACCTTCTTTTAGGGTAATTTTTTGAAAAGGGTTGTATATAACTCATTTTTTAGTTTCACCCCTTTTTATAGAATTATATTTTACCTAACATGTACACATATATCTAGATAGACACATATTCACCTTGACATACCCCTATCATAATTTATAAATAGAAGCAAAGAGGAAGCAAAATAGGATAGCTCAACTCAAGTTTATCAAATTTTCACACACATGCTTAAAACACGTTTTCCTATAGGTTAGCTTGGTTTAAAGCCTTGAAAACCATGCCTTGATCAATATAATATTCTCTTAGGCCCATTAGCATACAAAAACATGAATATCACTATTACAAGTAAAATTTCAAGTATAAATTTACATTATATAAATTAGGAACTGAATGAAGTCGTAGACACATGAATTTGACCACCCCTAATGGTCAAATTCACCTTTGATTTCTTCTATCCTACATCCATTGCCATATTAGTTAAATAATTCATTATTTAATTAATATTCATCTCATCTTCAATATCCCCTAAGGTGTTTTAATTAGTCAATTAAAGACCTTATCCCTTCTTTTCTAAATTAAATAAATAGACCAATTTATTTAATTTAGTCACTTTAGCCAAATGAATTAAATCAATTTTTAATTCACTCATTCTCTCTCCTCATGTCAACATCCTCCATAATCCTCCCCTAATCCATATTAATTTAATTAACCCATGATTAGGATGTGCACAACACTAATTGTGATTAGTGACACATCCTCTATAATCTCCCACTTGCCCTTAATCCATAATTACCCCCTCCTAATCACTTGCGCAACCACTAATCAATATTAATTAGTCCATAGTCAAATCCACTTGCCAATTATGGTAAGGGTACCATGGTCAACCCTCATCAATGCTTTCTCCTTTTGGAGAAGCTATCTCCATCTCCCAAGGAATTTACAATTCCTTTTTATTCCCCCAACATGCACATGTGGAATTTTTAATTCCACTTATCTCTCTGATGCATCCTATGTGGAATTTTTTAATTTGACTTTATTTCTCCAACACCCTTGGAGGAATAAAACTTTAATTTTTAATATGCTTTCCCCATCCCTAGGTCCTTACAAGGGTAATTTCTTCCCAAGGTCAATTTATTAAACCAAGGGGGGTTTTAGAAGAATTTTTAAATTCTTCTCTTGTCACATCCTCCCAAGATTTGGGGAGGATGAGACAAGAGTTGTCTTTTTCACCCTTTCCCATGTGATCTCCACATCACCTCCACATCAACTTCCTCTTTCCACCTCTTCCTCCACATGTCTTCATCCTATGAGTTGAGATTTCTCAAGACATCTCAACCCTTGGTCACTTAGCTTAGAATGCATCTCAACCCTTCATTCCTCTAGAGGTAAGTTTGCTAAATACTTATAAAATTTTCTCATTTGTAACATTCACCTTTTTCATTCACATTCAAGCACTCAATCCCTCTTGCATTCAATCTACTACTACCATTTTTGCAGCATTTTAGACCTCCATAGTTACATCTAATCCATCATCCAACAATGCCATTGCACTCTCCATCAAATTTTACATCCATATCATATAGGTTTTTGCCATTCTATCGAGCAAAGGAGCATAGATAATCAAGACCAAGGGCCAACAAACACATCAACTTGGACAAGGTAAAAATCTAAACTTTATCTTTTGTTTTGTTCAAGTTCAACTAGGCTTATCTTGCGGTGTCATTGTGTTTTCTTTTGTTTGCATTTACTTTAGTGTTTTTGCATTTTGGGTAAGAAAATACATCTACACACAAAAGTATACATTTGAATTACATATTCTAACTATGTCATGATCATAAAATAAAGGCTACAATTTCACACTTCAAATTCATGAAAATAATGTCCTCTTTGCTCAAATGAATTTTCCTAATTATACAAATTTTCTTCAAAAAATATATGATAATGGTTATAAAATCAAATATACATCTAAACAATAGATGGATAAATACATTCCAACATTTTTTACATAATTCAAGATAATATTTACTCAAATTTATTAAAAAATTCAATTTTAATGAATGAATGAATCCCAAAAATAATACAGACTTCTCCAAGATTTTCCAACTCATTCCTCCATGGTTTCAATCCCACAAACCAATGGTGCTATCTACCATTAGATAATGTGGATCCCATGTTGGTGTGAAAAGGATTCATTTCCTAATCAATTTACATCTTATTATTTTTTTTACACCATTTTGGTCAAGTTTAATACTTATTTCATTTTCACTTTATGTCTCACGTTGTAAGATTAAGATGCATATTGTAATCTTATATTTTTTTGTGTCTCACCCTTGCCTATATATACAATGGTTTTTTATTTTATTTAATAATGTAATCATATTATATATTTGTATCCTTTGATAGAATCAAATTACTCTTTCATTTTGGATCTCTCTTGTGTGTTTTGTGAAATTCCTAGATCTTGGATGACTATTTCCATAGCCAAATATTGCATGATATAAATAATTATATACTAACTATTACATGGTATCAAATATTTTAGGATCGTTTCATGTTAATACTTTTAAATATCTACATTGTAAATCTCCATTTCTCTTGAAATTTTGAGTAAAACATTCTCTTGCATCAAATGGTGACATAGAAAATCATAAAAACTATGATAGAAATACTAAATTTGGTGGGGGGTTCCTCTTTATGACTTTGTATTGTTCGTGTATTTTGGAGAAAATATGTGATCATCATTGAGTCTAAAGAATTTATGAAAGTTATTTTAGCATTTTTATTTATCCAAATTTGACTTTAGAGGCTAGATCTACAAGGTTTTACATGTCACTTGGAGTGGGTGTCAAACCTTTTCCTAGTCAAACAAAAGAATGAGGAGATACAATTGTGTGTTGACTTTAAAAATTTGAATGTCAAATATCTTAAGGATAATTATCATCTCCTCAACATAGAACATTTTCTATAGAAGGTGATAGGTTCCAATTTGATTTCCATTATGGAAAAATTATTAGGGTACAACTAGGTCATGGTTAAGGAGTTTGAGAAACATAACATAAAATTTACAACTCCTTGGGGAACATATGTGTACTTGAGAATTTCATTTTGACTAAAAAATTTAATGTAAAAATTTCAAAGAGCCATGGATGTTTTATTTGTAGGTCTAATTGATGATTTAATAGTTGTCTTTTGGGATGACCTAACACCCTATGCAAAAATAAAAATTATCATTGCAAAAATTTGGAGTAGATCTTTCAAAGATGCATTAAATATGGAATCTCTTGAATCCCAAAAAGTGTGTATTTAGTATGGAAGAGGATAAATTATTGGGACATGTCATGTACAAGGATAGAATTAGTATTGATCCAAAGAGATTCAATGGAAATAATCTCATTCCCATGCCAAAATTATTGAAATAAGTCCAATCCTTTTTTGGGTAGATCAATTTCTTGAGGCAATCTGTACCAAATTTGCAAAGAAAACCAAACCAATATCGATCATGCTAAAGAAATGGAAAATGGTCACATGGAAACAAGAACCAACAAAGTACTTTGTTAGGATAAAGAAAGCTATCAGGGAATCACCCACTCTAATTAACATTAATCACTACATGCCCTTTTAGTTGTTCACATTTCCTTCATTTCACACTGTTCCTATTGTCACTTCAAAAGAACAAGGATGTGTGTGAGTATTTGATTGGATTATTTAGTAAATCATTGCATGGGTCCAACCTAAAATATTCAATGATAAAATTCATGCATATGACTTAGTCAAAGTTGTGAAGAACTTGTTGTTTCTTTTTCCACAACCACCTGAATCTTAGGGTAATTCACCACATTATCCAAATCTAGGGCTTATGCAAAAAATAGAGAGCCAAACTATTCTTAGATTGAGGGAGAGAAAAATGTAACTAGATATGAGGGAAAATCAACTTGAGGGTGAAGCCACAATAGTGGTTTACAATTCAAGTGAGGAAGGAAAACTCACAAAAAATGACCCCAAGGAAATAAATGAGATTTTGGGGGTTTGTACGAACCTACTGGTTTGACTGAACCCATAAGGGGTTTGCTTTGAACTAGGTTCGTGAACCCTTTCAATTCTTCCCACCCAAAACCAAAAATCCCTTTATGAAGGGTGGCTCCTCGCTTCAACTCTCTAAGGGTTCGCTTTGAACCCCCTTTATCCTCATGCCCCTCAAGACACAAAAAATCTAAATTTGCATTTCAAGCTCAAAGTTGGAAGACAAAATGGCGTAGACTTCACAAAACCCAACTGAATCGTAGTCCTTGGAACAAGCTATCCAACTTAATATAATTTTTAATATGTTTTGATTTTTATTATGTTTTGTTTTTTAAGTTTTATTAAATGTGTTTTTCATCTAAAATCAAGCTCTTTTGTTTTGTACATGTGGAAAAAATAGCAGATTATAAAATGAAAATATGAGTGCACCGAATATTGAAGTCCTTAATCCAACAAAAAAAGAAAAAATAAATTTTGATACATACAAAAAAGTTACAGGTTATACAGTCCGCCTATAACTGAATTGTAATTATTTAATTTTGAAACTTGATTAAAGAAAAATATTCAATAAAAGGATATCTAACCAAGTGGAAGAACAAGATATCGTGAAGTTATGAATCCAAATCTCGAAAGAATTAGAATAGTATCTTCGTGGAAAAAGTACAAGAGCAATGCTGGAGTGTCACTCTTTTTAAATAAGAAATGGCGAAAAAAACTAGTTTTTGAGGGAGATGGAAAGGGCGTAAACTGATTCCAAAAAAAATCGAAAAAGACATTAAATCTACAAACAAAATGTCATGAAACTTTAGTTTGCATCATCTTCAAATTCCTCACAGTTTAGCCGCTATAGATGTTTGAAAGTGAAGATTTAGTTAAAAAAAAAATCAGTGTCTAGTTTGGGTAAAAATTGTAAACCACTATTATGGGATCACCCTTAAATAAATTTTATTTTATTATTATATTTATTTTCTTGTGAACATAGATTTTTCACCAAATATTAAGGTCCCTATTCCACATATAGGAAAAAAATATTAAAATAAAGAAAAACTCTAAAAAAATTGTGCACTAGATATTGACACCCTTGTTTGAATAAAAATAATAATTTGGATACATACAAAAAATATATGCATTATGGAATAGACATATTTCTAAATTATAATTAATCTTACTTCAAAAATTAATAAAAAATAAAATATACAACCAAAAATTATGAAAAAACTGCACTAGGTATTGGTCTTCTCAATCTATGTTTAAGAATTTAAAATTTTATTCTATTTTATAAAAAGATTATGTGATATGAAATAAATGTCACTTTTTAAAAATGTTGTTAATTATAAAAAATAAGAATGAAGTGCCATCAACTATAATCCCCACCCAAAATACCCTTATAAGTAGTGGGTGGGTGGATATAGTTCTAAGGGCCTACTTGTTTCATTATCAAGGGAACTCGAGGTGGGTAGGTGGAAGAGTTAGGGATAAAAATGTCTCACTCTCTCTCATCCATTATTAAAATTTACTTTAAAATTTTTTAAAATATATTTTTTATTTTAAAAAAATGTATTTTAGAATCTACAAAAGAAATATAAAAAAATCACTAGTTCACATCATCTTTAAATTTTTAATGATTTAGTTGCTATGGAAAGTAAAAATTTAGTTTTGGTATTGAGCGTCTTTGTACCGGTTTTGCAATTACTTATATTGTGAACTAATCCTCACCATTTTTTTTCTCTTCTAGGGTTTTCCATGTAAGTCTGGTGTTATATTGTGTATGGTGTTGGTTGTTTCATTTTCTATTATCTTCTTTCATGTTTAAGCATTATAACAGATTAAGGGTTTAATAAATGCTTGTGAACCTGATTACTATTGAGGGTTTTGATGTTTTAATTTGGTACAATTGATTAACCCCCCTCTCAATTGTCTTTCTCATTCAACAAAAAGAAGCTTTACAAAACTTGAGCTTCTCCCAAGTAAACTACCTTTGTCAATTCATCAACCGAATTCACCTTGGGATGGATCTTCTCAACTTTGAGTTCTCCCTCTTCAATAACAGTCCAGATGAAGTGATATTGCAACTCAATATGCTTGGTTCAATTATGGAATGCTTCATTCTATTCCAAGTGAATAATGTTGCTTCTATCACAAGAGAGCATGAAAACATGTTGCTTACATCTGAATTCACCCAATGTTCAATCACTACACCCAAATCATTTCCTTTGCACCTTCAATAAGAGCAATGTATTAAGCCTTGGTAGGGGAAAGTGCAACCACTTGTTACAATCTAGAAATCCAATTGATCGTTGCTCTCACAAATATAAACACATAATTGATAGTTGATTTTGTTTTTCCATATCGCCAACCATATTAGAATCAACAAAACCTTATAGTTGTGCATCTTTCGCACCAAAACATAAAGCATAATATGAGGTTCCTTTCAAATATTTTAATATCCACTTCATTGATGGCCAATGAATTTTACTTGGATTACTCATAAATCTTCTCACCACTCCCACTACATGATCAATCATGGATGAGTGCATACTATAGCATACATAAGGCTCCCAATAGTTTATGAATATGGGATACCTTTCATTTCTTCTTGTTCTTATTGTGTATTGGGACACATTGCAGAAGATACACGAAATTGATCAACAAGAGGAGTTGTTATAGCCTTAAAACTTTGCATATTAAACCCAGGTGTCCAAAAAATTTTTAATGTATTTCTCTTGTGACAATATTATTTCTCTTTTGTCTATCCTAGATTATATGCTCATCAAAAATCATCTTCATTTCCCCTAAATATTTCATTGCAAACTTGTGAGCCAAATGTTGTTTCAAATCACAAATACCACTCATACTAGTTCCAATTACTAGCATATCATCAACATAGAGTGAGCAATAAGACAATCTCGCCATTGCCTAATACCTTATAGTAGACACATTGATCAAATTTTCAGTAGGTAAAATGTTGCTCAATCATGAAGGAATCAAACTTGAGATATCACTGTTGTGAGGCTTGTTTGAGCCCATACAAACTTCTCCTCAATCTATAATACAAATCTTCTTGCCCTTGTTTCTCAAAACCTTCAGGCTATTGCATATATAATTTCTCATTTATATCACCATGGAGAAATGTAGTCTTGACATCAAGTTGTTCAAGTTCAAGATCACATGCCATTGCAAGACCCAAAACTGTTTGTTAGTAGTCATCTTCACAATGGGTGAGAAGATTTCATTGAAGTCAATCCATTTTTTCTAATCATAACCTTTCACTACCAATCAAGCTCGATCTAATGTTTCCTACCTCTCTCTTCCTCTTTCAATTGGTACACCCATTGATTCTTCAAGGCTCTTCTAAAATTAATAATTGGTAGTCTTCTAACTTTTCCAAAGGCTGACATTCCTTGGTGGACCTCCTCAATTAAGGAGCCTGGCTTTGATTATTTGTTACATGCTACAAATTACCCCCAATATTATTATCACTAGTATTATGCCTTTGTATATTATCACCAAGATTACCAACATTACTCTGTATATTAGCAGCCTGTGTATGATCATTACCCTACAAATGAGACACATTATTTTGATCAATATTACCCATGGCTAGAGAATATTAAAACACTAATTGTAGAGGCCAATATTGTTGGGGCCGCATGGGATTATTGTTTCCCACACTAGTATGTTGTGTCAAATGGTTATGAAATTTTTGTTGCATGGAGTTTTCATTGTGCACATGGAATTTATGATGGAAAAAACCAACACCAAAATCTTGTGTGGGATTATGTCTATCCAAAGTAGGTTGTGATTGATCATGAAGAAAATGTTGCACACAATTTTCAACACCAAAGACAAAACCTTGTTGCATTTGGGATGGCTATGTGAGAGTTTTGAAGGCTTGTGTGGAGGTAGTTGTAGTGGGCACTAAGTTTGAAACTTGAGCAGGTTGCGTGGAGTGAGGATCTCCTCTAGCTCATGCCATATTTGGAACTAAAAGTGCAGTGTGATGGGATTAAGGGATGAATGTAGAACATTGTGTAGGAAGAGATAAGGTATGCACAATGGATGATTTCGTAGGTTGTGAGTATTGGAGCTACAAGTTACCTCCTTTTTTTGGTGCCAAATTTGGATGTGAAAACTACATGAATTAGAAATGTCTAATAATGGCACATACTTCTTTGGTTGTGTCCCTTGTTCTTACAGACTTAGAAATGCCTTCTCATTAAAAACCACATCTCGATTGTGAAATAATTTATTTGCAATTGGATTCTACAATCTGAAGCCATATTGTTATTCTCCATAGCCAACAAAAATACATTGTTCATATTTGGGATCCAATTTTGTTCTCTTCTCCTTGGGAACATGAACAAACGCTTCGTAGCCAAAGGCCTATAGGCAATTGTAGGAAATCCTTTTCCCCAACCATGTCTCCTCTAGATTGTCAAAATCTAATCGAGATGAATGATCTTGATTAATCAATTATACTGATGTATTTACTGTCTCAGTCCAAAACTCCTTCCCTAAACTTGCATTAGAAAGCATACACTGAGATCTCTCCAAATTTTTTTGATTTGAATCCTCTTAGATGCACCATTTTCTTGAAGAGTGAATGAAACAATCTTGGTGTGTTGGATGCCACTATTTGCACAAAAGTTATCAAATTCCAAGGAGAAAAAATCCCCACCATTATCCACTTTTAAACATTTGATTTTATTGTTGATTCTCATTTTCAACAATAGCTTTAAAAACTTTAAATTTGCTAAATACTTCTGATTTCCTATTTAGCATATACACCTAAATTTGGTGAGTGCAATCATCAAGAAAAGTTACAAAATAGTTTTCCCCTCCAATAGAGGTTACCTCCATAGGACCAAATACATTTGAGTTTAACCAACTCCAAAAGCCTTGTCTTCTTGTCATGTCTTGACTTCAAAAAAATAATCCACCTTTGTTTGTCATATATAGAATACTCACACAACCCCAAATCAACTGATTTCAAACCTGGAAGTTGATTCCTTTTGAGCAAAATTTTAGTCCCTTTTTTCTCATATGTCCAAGCCTCTTGTGCCAAAAATTTGTACTACTATCCACAACCACCTTCACAACTCCCACTTCAGAGTTCTTTTTAGAACATATAAAGTTCCCAACTTGTTTCCTGTTGCAACCACTAAGGCTCCTTTGGTCACCTTCCAAGAGTTTGAAGAAAAAGTGATGCTACATCCTTGAGAATCAAGCTATCCCATGGAAATCATATTTCTTTTGAGCTTGGGAACATGTCTCACATCTCGCAATAACCATTTATTTCCATTTTTCAATGTCAACATCACATCACCTTTTCCAACTATGTCACAAGGTTCATTCTTACAAAGGTAGACTCTACCAAGTTTACCTTCTTGATGGTTTTTGAAAACTTCCTGACACGAGTTTGCATCAAATGAGGTGCCAAAGTCCAATACCCACAAAGCAATTGTAGTTTTGCTTGTTGACAATACTAGTGCACCTTAATCTTGTTCATATGTTAACTTCACTGTACTTTGGCTAATTATGCACCTTTTTGCATGACCAACAATTCTTTTTGGTGTGACCTTTACCATAAAACAACAACCTTTGTTTCTTCACCTTGACTTGGATCTTCTTGCAAATTTCAAGATCTCCTCCTACTGCAATTTATGCCCCTATGTTGAGGCCTTCCTCTATTACCAAAAATCAAGGCATTACCTAATGAATTTCCTTGACTCTTCCTCCTCATGTCTTCACTTAGAAGAGTGGCAAGAACATCATCAAAATTTAGTGTGTTTTTGTTGGATAACGAATCGTTGATTGCCATGACTACTCCTTCCCAACTGTCTAGTAGAGAACACAACAATAGAATGGCTTTGATTTCATCATCCGAATTAATATTTATAGAAATCAATTGGTTGATCAATGCATTAAATTCATTTAGATGATTTGACATGTTTCCTTCTTCCTTCATCTTTAAATTATACAACTTTTTCATGAGGAAAACCTTGTTTGAATCAGAAACCACCTCATACATGCCAACCAATTTATCCTATAATCCTTTCGATGTCTTTTCTATTAAAAAATTGAATAAAGTGTTGTACTAGATAATGAGATGATGATGGTTGCTCTTGCCTTCTTATCTAGCTTCTTTGCTTTTCCTTCTAATACAATTGAAAGGTCTCTTTGAATCAATAATGATTCCATCTGCATCTTCCAAAGTCCAAAATTCTTCCCTGAGAATTTTTCAATTCTCCATTTATTTGCATCTTCCATTTTTTGAAAAAGGTTTTGCAAAAATTTTGATCAGCTACTTCACCGAGCTCTGATACCAAATATTGATAAACAAGTGCAAATAAACAAATTGCAAAAAAAATTTAAAGATGCAAGACTAAAAACAGTAAGAATACAAGACACCAAAATTTACATGGTTCACCGTAAAAGACTACATCCATAGAAGCAGGGGAAACCTTTGTTTTATTAATTTGGTTACACGATATGTTTACAACAATAACATTTTCAATGTATTAATAACATTATCCACGTCATAATTTGTATGTCACCTAGTAAGGACAAAGAGATATTGGTGGGAGAAGAGAAGGAAGAGCAAGGGACAAGAGTCTGTTGGACTTCACACTTCCAACAATTTTGACATAGGGGAAATGACCCAGTAGTTGTAGTTGAGCATGTTTCAATAGTTGTTATAGTATTTGTTGATTTAATGGTCCCAATATTTTTAACAATAATAAACCAATAGTTGTGACTTTAAAGTTGTTAGTGTTGATGATAACTACCAATAATTGAATAATATGTATTCCTTATATTTAAAAAGCAACAAATCACGTGATGCCACATCAGCACACCAATAAAAACATCATTTAGTGCACAAGTATTGGTCTCACTTGTTTTTTGGATCCTTCTAGACACCTCAACAAAAAGCATGCTGATGTGGCATCATATTTGATGATGTGGCGCTGAAACCTTAGTTATAAGCAGGGGCCTTGCCAAACAATCTGCTGTAAAAAATTAAGAATTTTTTGAAATTTCCACATAGAATTTTGAAAAGTGCAAAATTAAGATACTCAACTACGAGGTCCTCTCCCCTACATGTCCTTTCACAAACGAAGAGGAACATGGAGATGAACTTGATATCCTCATGAAAATGAGACATAGATGCTTGTGTGAACATTCTACCTCGCGTTCATCATCTACATCATAACCTTCCTCAAACTTCTACCTCGCGTTCATCATCTACATCATAACTTTTTTGGCTCGTACATCAAACAAAAAGTACTCCAGTAGCCTTTGCTGAACCAATTCATCTAGTTGTAGATTGCCGATGTTTTGAAGTACGTCTAACAGAGAATAGTAGAAGTTGATGCTCTCTGGAACTTCGTCTCGATCTCTTAGTTGCTATTCATCTTCACTCGCCTCTACACTCCATTCTCCTTCTACCACACTACCGCCCTTACCATTGTCATTGAGTTTCCTCCTCATAAATTGAAGAAATCATGGCAAGCCCTAAAGTGTGATATGGCCTTGCACGTAAATGGTGGTGGCTCTGAAAACTCTCACGCGAAACTCCTGAGACATTGCAATCTTCATCCGCTACTACCTTCACATGGACGCGAAAAAGAGATGACACTTTTGAAGCTCAATCCATAAGAAAAAATTGTAAGGGGGATGGCATTTTTGGTTGAAGTTGAAAGTGTTAAGGCCAGGAGATAGGAAAATTGAGAAAAAACACAAAAGAGATGGACCACAGGTCCAGTTCTGATACAATAATAAAGGAAGAAAGAATCTCAGTACTTGATTGATCAATAGATTCAACAATAAACACAAATATAAACACTGAGAAAAATCTCACGAAATATGGGCCAATGAGTTTGACTAAAAAAATTACACGGTTGAACCTTGATAGCAATATCATAAAGAGAAATAAAATTGTGTAACGAATAAATGCTAACCGCCTCATAACGACCTAAGTAACTAAACAATGTAATAGAAATCTATGCTAAATTTATTTTTGGGTAGTAACATATTTTCCCTCTTACTATATATCATCCCATATAATAGTTTTTTAGTCACCCAAATCTAATTTTTTAATATCATTGGGATCCTTGACACTAAATGTTTGCATAGTCCGAAGAAAGAAGAAATTCCATAACCCAATAATCATGACATAAAATTAGACTGGCAGTGAGGTTTGTGGGTACTTCGTATGATAGGAATAATTCTATATAATTTGCAAAACTCTCATCACTAAATCAAACATTTAATTGTATAAAAATGTAATAACAACCAAAGAACAATCACAATATACAAAATTTAATGCTCTACTCCAACCATCTTATTATTAAAAAAATTACCAAATAGACATTGAATTTAATAAAAAAAGACATAATAAGTAAATTTTATCTAGCTTTCAAGCAACAATTAGATCTCACCAACTAAGATAACTATCCTTAATTCATATAGACAACTATATGCAAGCATTCGCTAAGAAAATGTGGGAAAAAATATTTGATACGTTTGGCACATGGCAAAACATATCATACCTCTAACTTGATCAATCTTTCATTAAAAAATAGAGATTTTTATATATAGGTTGCCTTACATATTCAATAAGAAAAATTAAATAAGAATTTTATGTACCACTTACTTTTCATAATAAAAGCTTCATTCAAATTTAACACCACCTTATATAATTAAATCATTATGAAATTAAAAAAAAAAAATCCATTTTAAGGAATTTCTCTTATTCTTGGAAAAAATGGAGAGACTATGCATGTAGCCAAGGTCCATTAAGGTAAAAATATTTCATTACTCAACCAAATTCTTCCTTTGGAGTTTTAATTATATAAAATCTTTAAGGTAAAAAAAATATTGATCTCTTATAAGTCCCCTTCTTTTTGGTGGGCCCCTATCTTATACTATTTTATTCTTCTAAAAAAATTAAATCTCTCAATTTTTTTTTTCTTTTTCCTTCTACATCTCATGAATTTTTACAAAAAAAGGTCCACCAATACCTATATGTCATTACAAATATGCACTACACCTATGCACATAGACCACCACATATTGGAAGGATAAATGATGTGCAATATTTAAAGCTAAAATTAAAACCAATTTGTAAGTTCACATTCTTAATTATAATTTATTGCAAGTAAATGGATTGATAATAATATAGCCCATTCTTGTTGTAATTGAATAAAATAAACAAAGCATGCCTTTAAGATGTTGCACATGAACCAACAATAATGACATCAAGTAAAGGCACCACAAAAAATATATATTTCATTTTTTCCAAACAATTAATAATAATATAGCCTATGCTTGTTGTAATTGAATAAAATAAATAAAGCATTCCCTTAAGATGTTTCACTGAACCAAAAATAATGAAATCAAGTAAATAGACCACAAAAACTATATTTTTCATTTTTTCCAAATGCAACATATAGATAAACCTACGAGCATAAAATATCATATTTTTTAATAAGGACCAATATGACCACTTGATACAAAGGATTGTAGGTTCAAAATTGATGTCTTTTATGTATAGATTCTCTAAATAAAATAAAGTGGTGTTCAAGGAGTATAAGAGACAAAAGACAAAATTTATAATTTTGTGGTGTACCTATGTCTATGTGAGGATGCCATTTGGAGTTCAAAACTTTAGGATCCATCCTCAAAAGAATAATGGTGTTGTCTTTGTAGGTTTAATTAATAAAATCATGGTGATATATAGAGATAATATTACCATGTAAGGACAAAAAGGGTCATTACAACCATTTGGGATTGATCTTCTAAAGGTTTCTAGGGTACGGGATTTCATTGGATCCTAAGATATGTATAATTGGTTTGTAAGAGGGTAAGCTTCTTGAACATATTATACCTAAAGAGGAGGTCAAGGTAGATATGAAAAGAAAGAAACAAATTGACCTCATCCGTCATCATAGGATATTGTAGAGAAGGCTAATGCCATCTCTAAGATGTTGAAGAAAAAGTAGATATGTGTGTGTGAAATATGTCGTATTAAAATGAAATAAATACTATTCAAGCACACCAATGAAACTTTAAATCAAAGGAAAACTGATTAAACAAAGTAAAGCAAACTCTCAATGCAGCAGCTCCTTTGAAGACGTCCCATTGTCCTCTATCTCCAGTATTTTTGCTAAAGCTCTCTGATTTGTATGCTAAACTCCACAAAATGACTACTAAAGAGCGAGATTTAAAATAAATGTATACTATACTAAGAATGCAAGATTTTGAAGGTTGATAATGGAGGAATATTGGTTGTTCGCCCGTGACATAACGAAAGTGATAGATGAAGATGGATGGAAGATTGAAGATTGATTTTGATAGAGTGAAGATGCTAGAAGAAGATTCGATGGAAAAATGATTTTGACAGCATAAGAATGTATGAAGATTCAATCCAAATGGCTTGTGAAAGGTTTGCTTTATAGAATTTTCGAAAGGATTCAATTGGTTGATTTGATCGACGGTTTGGATTAAGCTTGTTCGAACAGACGGTGGTAGATTTTCGAAAGTGGAGAAGAGGATGGAAGGTTTCCCTTTTCTTTCAATTTTCTTCATTGAGTTTCGAAGGGAAACTTCCATTTGAAGAAGGATGAGTTAAGAATTTGGAAGGGTGAGTTTAGAGTGAGTTAGAAATTAAATAAAATATATTTATTTAATTTGGAAGTGAAGATGAAAATGGAAACTCACATAATTAAATAAATCATATTTAATTATGTTTTAGAAATGAATTAGGGTGAGATGGAAAATATTAAATTAAATATTTAATATTTTAATTTGAGGATGAAAAGAATATTCCATTATTTAAATATTCAACTTATAGAATAACATGATAATTAATATAAATAAAATTATAAAAAATTATTTAATTAATTAAGAAGAATATGGGAAATGGTAATTAATTAAATAAATTTATTTATTTAATTAATATAGAAGAATCATAAGAATGAACAATATAAATAAATAATTAAATTTATTTATGTAGATGACTTTAGGGAATTAATTGAATAATTCATATTTAATTAATGAACAAGCTTAATCATGACCATTTTTAGATGTATACGAGGTATTATCTAAAATAAGAAGTCATTTGGTTCATTGTGGAGATAAAAGAGCACAAACCTTGGTAGGTCTATACTACTCTAAGTATTGAAGAATTCCTAGGTTGATCGTGTATTCTATTGTGTTTGTTTCCTCCCTAGTTTCTTCTACCACCACCAAGATTTCCTACTCTTCTATGATCCTACTAGTCCACAATTCTAACATTTCATCTTATTTTTCTTAAGTATTCTATATCCATCTCTTCTATATAAAAGAGTGGCAACTTTGTGGTGATTATAGCTTTAAAACAACAAGGATACTTAGATAAATATCAACATGGATAGAGAAAGGTCAATTTGAATAGAAATGAAGACATGATTGAGCTTTGTGAAGAGAAAATCAACAAGATACTACATGGAAAGCCAAAGACATAGGTAAATATCATAGCACAAAATTGGTTGGAACTTCTAGAGTGGAAATGATGCTTTTTACTTAATAAATCATGAAACTTATGATGATTCTACTGATAATAATGTGAGAACTATAAGAGAAACAAAAAGGCTTAGGTAAAAAATTAGCACAAATAACACTCATTAGAAAACAAGATAGAGACAATAAGCAAAGATATGGATATGGTGATAAGGATGATACTAGAGAGGAGCATATTTCCCACTTAGGTGCATCTTCTTTCAATGTTTCATATATAGATGAAATTGAAAGAAACTGTCATTTTTTCAATGTTGATGTAATTGTTGTGCCTTGCACTCACACCCCATATTTTTTGACATAATGGGGGGAGGCCTCTATTTATTTGTGAGTTGTTTTCTCTTGTTCCTACCTCATTTCCTCTTTGTTTCTCCTTTCTTCCAAGTACCTTGTTGAGTTTCAATATTTCAGGATTCTCCATGTTGGCATACCATATGGGTTGGGCCTAACCTTGATGCTTGTCGGGTGCTTGGTTTTGGTTGTTGTAAGTTTGGGCATTCAGACATTGGGTATTCATTAAGACAAACACTTGACCTTGAAACTCTGATGATAATAATGTCTTGTCACTTCAAGCACCGTGCCAATCAAATTAATTGGGTGAATTTATTTTCTTTGACAAGAAGGTATTTATAAAATTAATACAAGTTTTTGGAGGTTGTTGAGTAAGTTTATTGGTTGATTATGCCTCATTTTGGCATTCACCTTATGCAATTTGTGTTTTTGAGCTCTCCAACTATTTTATAATTTGCGAAGAAACCCTCCTCTTGTGCGCATATTATTCTCTATTGTTGTTTCTTTTGATTGGCCATTTGTTTGTTTGTTCATGT
>VDFB02363204.1:0-13561 GCA_007258455.2 Sequoia sempervirens
TCATTACAGGAGACTCTTTATTTGCTGAAAGTGGAGATACGTAGCCATTGTGTGGCCTCTCAGCATCCATCAAATACTATCAGGTTCATTGATATAATTTCCATTGAGCCTTCAGGAAGCTGTATTAGAATTTGCATTTTATTATTTGCTGGATGAGTCACTGTCAGTATGACAGCAATTCTGTATTCATAATCAGTATGGCTGAAGTTGACATTGTACTGAACTTACGAGAATTGGAATGGTAGTATTGTAAATCTTGGTGAATTGTAACCAATTTGGAAGTCTTGCAGCATTACTGAGTTTTGGGGATTGGCAAAGGTTTGACATAATCCCTGTCTATTGAACTGATTAATTGCATAAGTTTACAGTCATCTGTTAGTTGGGGACTGTAGTAACACATTGTTATGCATCATAATTGCAATTACTGTCCATTGACAAGTTTAGAAGTCCTGCATGCATGGTTACATCATTTAAATCAAGGAGAACACATCAGAAAACACTAAACTTGCTGATAGCAGGTCAAACGCAAACTGTTTGACAGAACTCCAGGGCAGCAAACTGATAAAAGTTACATCATAACCAGTAAGGAACAGTACAGTGGAACAGTACAGTGAAGGCCTGAAATCAAGTCAGTTGATTGGGTTTTCAGTTTGGCAGCGAAAATGGGCGTCATGAAAACATTGTCCAGAAATAAACAGGTATTCAAAGAACTTGAACAATCCCAATACAAGCTCAATCGCGAGTTGTTGCGTGTAGAACGGGCGCTTTCAGAGCTTGGACGGTCTAAAGGATCCAATTCACTTCCTATCATCAAAGGTCCGACATCGCAAAACAAAATGAAGTTGTGTTCTTATTACGGAAAGTCGTACGACTTAAACCATGATTGCCCTTTGAGACCTAAGGGCAAAGCGCATAGAATAATGTGGGCTCCCTATGAGGATTCAGAACCTAAAAAAACCAACCAGCAAAGTAATCGTGAAGAATCTAAATCTGAACATGATGTCTTTTCAAGTGAGGTGTCAAGAAGCCTCTACAATGAGTTTTCAGCAGTTGGTGACCAGTATACAACTGATCCTAGGGAAGCTACACCTAACAGTCCTAATTTTCATGACAGCGATGATGAAACTTTGCATGAGTATGAGACAGCAGTGTTTTCACATGTGCAAAATGATCCTATTGAATTGTCACATGAAAGTACTCCGGAATTGGGTACTAATGATGCATTGTATGTAGAGGATTCATGTCAGGATGAATCTGATTTTCCAGAACAGACTTTTGAAAACAAGCTAGAAGATTCA
This sequence comes from Sequoia sempervirens, assembly GCA_007258455.2. Taxonomy (NCBI): domain Eukaryota; kingdom Viridiplantae; phylum Streptophyta; class Pinopsida; order Cupressales; family Cupressaceae; genus Sequoia; species Sequoia sempervirens. The sequence goes on from VDFB02363204.1 coordinate 1,299, forward strand.
TATGTTGATATGGAATCCCAGGATCGTGCTTTGGATGGGCATGCAGTTACTTTGAGAGTAGAAGTGTGTGAAGATACTGTCATACCAGCAACTTCTACCTTATCAGTTGAGCCATCCTTTGAGGTACAAAGCAGCAGTACCTTAGATGTTGAGGTGTGCATGGATGAAAGCACACATGATGCTGCTTATCATGTAGTGAGTGATGACGAATCAGCCTCATATCATAGTGCATATTGTGAACCAGAAAACTTGTATGGGGGTCATAAGTTGCAAAGTCATCATTTGGTTGGGCAACTAAAGGTGAGTGACAATATGATTGCCACAACCATTGAGCATTTTGATGTTGCTCGTCATATGTTAGCTACGTATGGTTGGAGTACTCCTTTGACAGATGAGCACGGTGATAGTGGTTTTTCCCTTGCAGAGATACATGCACTTCGAGAAGCAATTGGAATGATGAAACAAAATTACCTAAAACTACTTGCAGACAGGGATTTTCTTCTCGAGTGGGATTGCATTTGTTATGATGCATTGCAGAGGAAGGAGGAGCAGGTTGATGAGCTCACCCATGAGCTTGAGGTGACTATGGACTCGTTGCAGAGCACCCAGTTGGCCCTTCAGGAGTCTCAGTCACAGTTGGACAAGCTTACCGTGGAGTTAAGTTTGGCACAGTCTCGACTAGCTGCAGATACGGTACAGTTATATACAGAGGCAGTTGATGAGGATCTTATATCCACGAGTTGTAGTGAGGATGTGGTTACATCTATCACAGATATTGGTGCAGTCAATTCAGCTGGGATGAGTGTTTTGGTTGAGAGCTCTTGTGATGAGATAGTTGATTTTTCCGAGAGTTGTGTGACAGATCACGTCACTACTTCATTGTCGTCACAGGAGATATGTGGGGCATCATCCAGTATGGAGATTTGTACTTATGCTAATTTGTTTCCCCAGGACTATGATGGACAGCCATTGACAGAGGTGGGAGCATTTTATCTTGATTGCATCGTGAGGAGTGTTTATCACTTCTCCTTTGGTCCACACACGGAGGATTTGATGATGCATCGGTGTGGATTGGCCCCGGAGTTATACCATCCGTTGTGGGATGGGTATTCACCATCTTCGGAAGATGGGATTAGCGGCTGCAAGCGTCCGACTCAGCTGTTTGCGAGGGATCACTTGCAGGAACAACTATCAGTTTTACATCATGCCGATATGTATCCAACTGGGTTTGCTACTTCTATGTCACAAGGTTTTCTTATGGGTACATGGTTACAGGATGACTACGGTGTCAGTTGGCATGATGGCTTGGTCAGTTATCACATTCACGAGGGTTTAGCAGAGGACAGGGAGAGATTCAGTGTAGCAGATGCTTCTAGAAGTTCTTTTCTCCGCATGACGGATGGATGTGAATTCAGATTGTATTGGGATCCAGGTGGTGACAGTTTTGGCACTGAGTATTGGATGGGTCCCATTGGGTTACTTCACCACTCACAACATGGTGAAGTTGGAAGCGGTAGGCGGTGGCGGTCAGAGGATGGCGGTCGCTTGATTTCCTGCGGGTTTGGGATCGAGGAGTTGTGAAAGCTTCGCGGTGAAGTTTTATTGTCTCACTGAGGAGAGCGATTCGTATATAAGGACATTTTGCAGTTTTTCTTTTGGGCCTCCCGAGGATTGGAGTTTCTTTACAGTGGAGATTGCTTGGGGTCAAGCAATTTCAGGGAGGGCGGACTGTCATGTCCCCATTTTTGGCGAGCATCAGAGTTCGTAAGAGTTAGCCTATTATGCGACCCTCGTAGGCTGATGGATGGTATAGAGTGTCTAGTTAGGTTGGCTCAACCCAGTTAGCGAGTTCTTGATCAGTTGGCTTTCGTTCGGGCTCATTCAGACGCTTTTTGCAGAAGTTGCTATTTTTAGTAGTTCTTGGCAGTCAGCGTGGGACCCCTGCTATTTTTAGCAGTAGGGATTTGGCAGCGTTCAAAATCACTTCCTCAGTCGACAGCTTCAGACGGATTGGGCATCGGATAAATAATGAGAGAGATATTAATATTTAATTAAATTAATTAAATATTAATTACTGGAGCATTATAATATAAAGTTATAATATTTCATTATAACTTAAGTGATTCTTGCTAAAGGGGTCGCCCATCATTGAAGGGGCCACTTTTAATTATATTTTATAATTAAAAGTGCTTTCGAAAACTATTGAAAAATTAAAAACAAAAGTTCGAATTTATTTAAATAAAACCTAATTGAGAAAATTCGAACTCTTGAGGAGATATAAGGGTTTCATTGGGATTGGAGCTCATTATGTTATGAAATTGATTTTTGATCAAGTCTTCTTCTGGAGAACGAAGCCCAGGGTTTCAGTTGTCTACAGGCATTGGAGAACGAGCCATCTTCAGTGTTGCAGTTTAGAGGCTGTGAAATATCAGCTGATTTATTGCTTATCAGAGAGGTAGCTTCATTCAGAGGTTATCACAGAACTTATTCAGAGATTGCATCTTCGAGGGTCTGTTGCAAATACCAGGTTTTTACATAAATAATATTGTTGCTTTTTTAAGTTGCATGTCATCAGATCTTATTTGTAATCGTTCTAGAAGATTAATAAATAATCTGGCATCAGGAGATTCAGTAGATTCTATCATTTTTCAGAGTTGTATTATTCTATTTAAATTTATTCAGCAATCTCTTTCAAAATTGCAAATTTCATTTGTCCTGCAAAAACACCAAAAATACACAAAAGCAGAATGATTAGCTTGAGGAAGCGGGGTTTCTAAAGTGCGCCTTAACTTGAGTTCTGACTTTAGTTAGACTGAACGATTTCTGGGTTGTCATCTTCAGTTCACATATTGGCATGTTGAGTGATCTTTCAGTTCACATGTCGAGCTAACTAGTTTGCATGTTCAGTTAACAACTTTGCATGTCGAGTTAACTTGATTACGTGTTCACTTAACTGAAGATTATGCTTGAAAGACAACTTAAGTTTGCATGCATGGCGAATTTGGTTGAAATGAAGTAAGATTTTGTGAAGTATGGCGAATTCATTCATTGTCAACTGAAGTTTCCAAAAGGGTCGCCATATTTAGAATATTTTGATGAAGCATGAAGTGTGAAGTTGACGCATTTACCTTTGACTGTTAACTTCAGTTTTCAAAAGGGACGCCATAATTGGAATTGTTAAGTTGTGAATTGCATGCATTTTGAAGATGGCGAATTCAACAAGAATTGTCAACTGAAGTCAAAATCGCATGAGGCTTTAAATAAATTTGCAACTGAAGCTTGAAAGGGAAACCCTAAAGCATGGCGCTTTATTTAGCATATTTAGTTTCAGTTAACTAAAATGAGGTCCAATCACAAGCCAAGCGCATTTTTCAAGGTTTAATGCCTTTGTGCGAATTTCATAGATGAAAGTCTATTTATTCAAGCATTGGCGTCCATTATTTCATCATCTTAAGCTTCGAAATATTCATTCTTCTTGAGCGAGCAGCAAGTTAAAAGTGCTACAGGTGTCAGAATTCAGCGTTCTTCATAGCAACGGATTCAGATTGTTCAGAGGAAGAAGATTCTAGACTTTATTTTCACTTTGCATGCAGATTTTATCAAACTCCTAAAGAAGATTGGCGAATTTTTCAGAAGCAGAACAAGCAAAACTTTCTATCTTCTGTCTTATTTCTTCTATTTCTCATCTTAGGTACTTTCTTCGCATGTCAAAGAAATTCAGCATATTTTCAGAGTTTGATCATCTGGGTTTGCACACTTCAGTATTTGCAGCAAAACCCATGTCTTAGATTTTTTCGAGAAAATTGCCCCACAGCCTTCATTCTGAAGCTTTGTGCTTTTTTCCAAAGATTTCTTTGCATGTGGGATAAAATTACATCTTTTTGAAAATTTCATCATCTGGGTTTGTTCAGAATTCCGTTATGCACAAAACCCATGATCCAAATTTTCTCAAGAAAAATTGCCCCGGAAAGCTCTAAAAACTCCTACAATTCTCGACTGAAGAATCTTTGCATGTCAAGCTAAATGGCGTTTTTTCACAATTCTGATGTTGTGGGTTGTCTTAGAATCATTTTCCGGACAAAACCCATGTCTCAGAATTTTTGGTGAAAATTATTCTCCGACCGCCTATTTTTAGCCTCACCAAGGGCCATTTTAGCTTTCCGAGAAAGTTGTCAGAAGATAGCCATGTTCACAGTCAACGGGCAAGTTTTTCAGAAGGCGGTTCAACTAGACTGAATTCAAGACCAAATCGGTCTTAATTTAGGTTTTCATCAGAACAGCTGACAATGAAGCGTTAAGTTGCAAAAGGAACAGAGATCACTTCATTTATGGAGCCGCCAAAGTCACTCAGATCCTGTGCCATTATCTTCGTGAAAATGGTACCTACGCTGATCTCGAGGTTGTACAAACTGAGTTTCAGAAGCATGTTTGTGATATCTTGATGGAGTTTCTGATCACATTTTCAGTAGTTTCAGCTAGTTTCAAGAAAGCGGCTGAAGGTGTCAGAGAATGCATGCAGGAGAGTGACAAAGAACTGAAGAAGCAGATTATTATTTTTGGGCAGCGTCAAAGTGCCAAAAGACAGAGTGATTGATGAATTCTTGTTCGAGGTGTTGGACCGAGATGACTTGGAGTGATCTTCCAGCTGGGACCTACAGTTAGTTTCGAGGATAGTGTCAAGAGCAGCAGTTAACTCGACTTTCAGTCTTGAGTTCACTTGCTGATTTCATACATGCATATCTCTTCCTTGGAATTATCTTCACAAGAGTTAGGATTAGGGTTTTTCAGTTAACTGAAGGTAGTGTTCCAGTTAACTTTGCTTTCGATAAGGATGTGCATGCTTGCACATTGTCCATTTAGGTTAGATATGCAGAGTTAGCCCGATGTTAGCTTTCGATTAAGCTGTATAGTTTACTTTATTAGGGTTTAGTAATAAATCTTGCATGCATTGCAAGGCTGTGAATTGACTCAAAGGTGATTTTTAGGGTTCCACACACCTTTCAATGTCTATATAAATAAGAGTTTTTATCATTTGTAATTAACTTTTTACCTGCGAGAGAATATATGCTTTATTGCCCACCTTGCCCTCGATATTGCTTTCGTTTGTATGCTGTTCATCGCGTTTTTTACTATTACTATGATGAATTGTTATGCACATAGGGTTTCATGCAATTATAATGGTGAATTCTTTTCTGTTTGTGTTCAATAAACTTGTCAGTTAGTGATGGAGTATTGCCACCTTGCCTTCAAGTTGAGAATGCGTACTTGATTTATGTCGTGTGATGTGTGTGAATAATAAACTCATTCAAATTGGTGATAAGATGTACCACCTTGCCTTCAAGTTGAGAATTTGTATTGAGTTTATCGTATATTGTTGTGCCCAATAAACTTGTTTAGATTGAGCTGATAGATGTGCCACCTTGCCTTCAAGTTGAGAATCTATACTTGTTTATCGTCAAATAGTCATCCTTGCTCCATTTCCTCATGCTCCAAACAGCGAGGCCCGGATATAGGAATTAAAAGTAGTTAGCTTAGTTGTAGTTAATGATGCGAAACCGGAAAATCCTTAGGCTGCAACATTCTTATTTCTTAACCTTGTGCCTCTTCGGTGAGAACAAAAGATAGGACTTAGATTGCTTTTCTTTTCCGCATTCCAGCACCTACGAGGAGCTTCCCCTCCTAATTTGACGAGCACTCATTACGCAGTGTGCATAGCTGTCCGTACAAACCTACACTCCAGAGGTGTTAGTTTTTACGCCAACACAACCAACAGTCCACATAAGGTGGCATTTGAGCTGATTGATGCGTCCACTCATTTTCAACCCACAATAGTAGCAAATAACCAGTCTTGCAGTTGGTCTTGGTATGCTATGCTTCTAAATAGCATTCGTGTTGCTAACACTTTGGCTTCCACATCCTAATGACATTCAATACAAAGCACAAACCTTGGCATTGAAAAAATAATAAAAACGAATTTAATTGCTGTGAATCCTAGCATCTAAACAAAATTTAAATTGTAGAACTGTGCCTTTGGGAAAAAATTATAAAAACAATTTTTTGTATGTAGAAACTCTAGATTAATTTGAATGCATGTAAAACATGAATAAATACATAAGGCAAAAATTTAGAAATGTGAGAGATATCTGGAAATTCATGGGAAAAATAAGAAAATAAAACATACCTAAAACTTTGAAAATTGCAGAAATTTCACTTCCACAGTCACCTTAAATTGCTCAATGGAGATACACAATGGAATGGAGGTCAAGCAGAGTTTATAAAAGCAAAAAAGGGTGTATTTTCTGTGTTTTTTAAGTTTTTGGGCCTGTTCCTACCTGTTGCCTGTGTCTGCAATGCATTGGGAGACCAGGTCACTGATTCACCACGTACTTGCGAGTACTCATGATAATTTTGTCTTGGACTCACACTGACTTGTCCACAAATTTTCTTGCAGTTTACTTACGCAGAATTTTGACTCTTAAATTTTTGCACGTATGCAACAAACATTTATATTCTGCATGTACATATATATCTGTAGATCAATATACAGCCATTTCTGAGTAGCCTCATACCATGTTTTAAAATACCAACTTTCCTGTCTCCCATATACTAATCACTATGGCTTAGAGTCTAGACTTTTAACTATTTATATCAAGATGATGATTATCAAAGATCAATATAGTTAACTTTGCTTTCTTTGAAATCCATTTGTGTACTTTGTAATATTAGTTTTTTAATGTTTAAGCATTTTACATTTTTAAAAGATGAGAGCAATTGAATAAAAGTTTTTTTATAAATTTAAGTAAATATAATTTAAATATTTTTTTTGCCCTCTCCAAGTATTCCTCTCCCATTTTTTCAAAAATGGTGTACCAACACTCATCCCCATATCCCATACTAGTACCAATTCCCATCTCCTAGTAGCTGTGTTTCTAAGTACTTACACATCATTCTCCATAAAAGAAATGTATATTAAAAAAATGCACATGGACCTCTACCTACAAGCCAACTCACACAAAAACCCCTCTCAAATGAAAAGAGGCGCTAAATACTTCAGTATTAGAAGAATAAGAATCAAAAAGGAATGGGTATATAAAATGGCAAATAAAAAGGGTGTATTGGAAGGCTAGAAAAGAACTTAGTTGACAATCTAATTTAGATATAAATCAATGGAGAGGACTTTCTTGCCTACATAAAAGGTACAATAAATAAATCTCTAGAATCATTAAGAAAAAGACATTAAAATGATCTTTATTCTCTCCGATGTCAAGATGAATGAACTAAAAAGAATCAAAGACCCAATTGACTCTAAACATTACAATGCTGTCTGGATGATCCTATGCTTATGTAGTTCAAAATATACAGGTGAAACAGTTGGATCCTTCAAGACCAAGACTGCAGGGCATTTTTGTCATCTAACACATGATAGAACCAAACTATCAACCTAAGCAAAACATTCCAAGTTTCCAACAAGACAAACTAATATATCTATTGACAATACAAAAAAATTGTGAGAGAAACATTGCATGAAAGGATGATTGACAGAATTTGTGTGGATTGAAAATTTTCATGACAATAACTTGGATAATGACAGAGGGTTACGACTTAACCACACATAGAGACCAAATATACATCTCCTTAAAAAATGGCACCTACACTTAAGAACTATATTATTTAGACCTGTCATCATTCAATTTAATATTTTCTAGGAACAATGACCTGAATTTTGAAAGAGGTTATGAAATAAGGGTTACCAGATATAGTTATTTACCATGAACTTTGGTTAATTCCTCAAACTCACCAAAACCCAGATAACAAATCTTGTAGATGTATAGGAATGTAGCTTGTAAAATCTACTGTGCATTTTTATCCAAGAAACTCTCACCAAAGAACATAGATATTATCTAGCAATCAAAACTTCAACATAAAAAGCAGTTTAGTGTAACCGTACAGAAAATTTTACTCCAGAGCTGCATGAAAGGAAAAAGTTTTGGCGTAACACTTGCATGAGATACTGTCTCAGATCTCCATTGAAGACTGTAACCTGGACAGCCAATTCCATTAGATGATTTACATAAATGAGGGTCATGTAATAAACAGCTACTGAGAAAATTGCATGGTCAGCAGCCTCAACAACTAAGAGGAGATGATGCATGCAAAAAAAAATATAACAGAACTGCAAAGAAATGCAATAATTCTCCCATTCGCCAAATCATACATGTAACGCCCCGCCACGGAACTCAGAGAACATGTGATGTCCCCGCTCTAGTCAGTTCTCGGGAACAGTGTGATAGCCCTTTATTGGACCCTTGTGGGCTAGCTGGATTGGTTAGAGGGTCAGTGGTACTTTCTGGAGAGTTGATCGTTTTTTTTTTTCAGAGCCCAGTGATTGGTTCACGGCAGGCGTTAGCAGTTCAGGAGTCGACAACTTCTGACGCCACAGGAATATTTGGAGTTTTGAGCGAGTTATGAATTTTTAAATGATTTGAGTTAATTAATTAACTTAATGCCTAATTATAAAGTCAAATTGACTTTATACATTTTATATCACTTAAATTACTCTAAAAAGGTGATTTAATATTTTAATCACTTAAAATATAAAAGGGGCGCCCAAATATTAAGTCATGACTATTGAAAAGGACTTAATATTATTTTAAAAGATTTTAATGATGGCAAAAAGGGCGTATCTTCTTGGAAATGCGTGCCTTCTTTATATAAGGCAATTTTGGCAATGAGAAACTCTATGATTGAATATTTCGACTTTGCCATTGTGTTTCTTCCTGTGCATTCTCCTGTGATCAAGGTTTGAACAATCTTCCATTGAAGAACGATTCCTCTTCGATGTTGAGCACTCTTGAGATTGTGAGAGATCAGTCGAATCAATGCAGTTGAGAGCTTCATTCAGAGGTTCTACATGATTCATTCAAAGTACTTTGTAAAGATTTCCTGTTGTTTGCAATAAGAAAGGGGGTTCTTCATTTGAGGCGTCCTCTCCAGCAATTCCTCAGCTTTCATCTTTGATTCCTCATTAGTTTACTTGGGGCGTACTTTTGCATTGGTAAATGAGCTTGTTCTGGAAAAGCGTGTGAAGGAAGTAGTTGAAACGCCTTCCTCTTGGCTCCCTTTTGTGTCTCTTTCTTGGCGTCTACCTCTACTAGGGCATTGTATCCTGTTTTGGAGTGGGAGAAGTCAGATCTGGAGCTTGGGCGTGCTTCTTTGCTTGTTTTCATCAATTCCGGCTGGCAAACTGGATTTATTTCTTATTTAATTATTCTGGAGCATTTCGGGTATGTGATTCGTTTGTAATCTCATTGTATGTATTGAAGAATAATATCTATTGCATCTGTTGCTCAGAATATATTCATACTGCATTTTTATAAGCTTTAATATGATGCGCACCTTCTCTTCTGTCTACAAACATTCTCTAAAAAACTAAGTAAAACACAAATAGACTTAAGAAAAAGACAGGGATTTCGTAGAGAGCCAGCAGGGCTCATCACAGAACAACACATAAAGTAACAAATTAACTGAACAATTTTTTTAAAAAAAACATTCTAATTTTATTTAAATACTTCTATATTTTAATATTATTTTCAATCAAAGCAACATTAATAGAACAAATTTAAATCAAACAGCACCCGACCTCCCGCGAACGGAAAATGACACAATGACAACACTGACGGAGGGGCACTACAATACAAGAGTTTGAGTCAAAAGACCTTTTGGTCTTGGTCACAAATGCAGCTCAAAATTCTACTGATTTGTCACTGTCCATCCTTGATTTCTTTAACCAGTACAAAGTTTATCCAATCTGCTATGATGATTTTATACCTGAGTTTTCCATAAATTGGATTTTATTCAATATAACTTACAAAAACACAATTCAGATAGAGGCCTGAAATCAAATATACTTTATACAAATTTTGAGGGTTTTGCATGTGAAAGATGATTGCATTGTATCACATAAATTTGAGAGTAATGATCTCTTACCTAAGAAGAAAACCATTTTAAGATTCAAAATATAACGTCTAATTTAATAGACTATACAAGTGACAGAAATTCCATAAGTATTACTGAGATAATCAAAGGATACTGCGTCTGATCTGCACATAAGGTTGTGGTTCATTTTCATTCCCCATCACATCTTGCCAAAAGTGTGCCTCAATTTTGAAGTCTTCAATGAAGTATGGAACTGGCAACCTGAGAAAAGCCTCCTACAAATGGTTTCACATGAATGCTCATTAAGGAAAATAACAAATTTAAATTCAAGAAAATGAAGCACATGCGATATAAAGTATAAAAAACTCTGGCTTAATATAAGCAAACAGAACATAGTAATGTCCCAGATAAGCAGGTACAAAATCAGAATCTTTCAGTCTTCCCTATCCAAAATCTGGAGCAAACACTCATACAAAAGCATGATATAAACTAAACCAAATGAAACCCGAACCAGCAAAATCCACATGAAAAACATAGGGTTACTATGCATTCAAAACTAATTTTTCATAGGACCGTGATTGTGATTTGGCACATGTTTAATGTCTGCCAAACTTAGTTTTTCACAAGGAACAGCACCTTTTATTGCAGAGAAACAAAAGAAGACCTGAATGGAACAGCACTCAATGCTTTTGAAAAAGCTCTGAAATTCCTCTGACCTTTATGTCATTTGTCCGATCCTGGCGCTGCAGCATGAAAGAATATCCACCAACTCTGTCAGGAAAAGAACCCATGGAAACATGAGATGAAACAACATGATTATACTAAATTTATAAACATCAAAATACAAGAAGAGACATAAGACTATTTTAAAGAGGAAATTACAAATAGCCTAAAATTACAACTATGAAATAGGCAAAACCCAATTGGCAATAAAGGATTGGTGACAGTTCCAAAGAGGTAGAAAGGGGATGAAGACAACTATTGCTCTGATGTCAATATTTCAAGATTTTCATATTTACAGCAAATACATACTCAAATAAAAACCTAATGAAAGAAAAAAATATACTATGCACAAATATTCCATAAGGACTGAAAATTGCAATGTCTCCCCTAGCTTCCAGGTCACAGAGATGTATTTTGAGGGATAGCAAAAAACTTTCCAGATTGTGGGGATGCCTACTAAGAAGATATGGATAAATAATAGTTGATAATTAAATTAGATAAATTTTAAAAAAAAATTGAACAAAATAAAAAATGCATATTATAAATAAATTTAAAAAAAGCTGAATATTTAATTAAAAGGCACCCACAATCCAACATTTAATGACATTACTGCATTTATTACTAATGTTTACAAAGGGCTGAAAATGAAAAATCCAAATTCAAATGCTGGTATTATAATTTAAATTATACCAACAACCATTCATCATTAACTACAAGTATGAAGTTAGAAATTGAACATGGAAAATCAAACTCACAAGATGAAAATCAATGTGCCTAGTTGCATTGAGTAGCAAGCTCGATAATCAGAATCAATGCCGCAGTTTCAAATAGAAATCCCATGACTTGGTCCTCAACACTGAAACTGCTGGACTCGTTTGGCTCTTGAAATGGGATTTCCTATCCTGATCATTAGGTGCCACCAGAACTTCTGGATTTTGTAAAATTTGTCTTTTGGTTTTGTTTTTGTTTTCTTTTAAATAGGCCTGCAGTCCGGAGATGTCCCTGGCACAAGCAAAAATACAAGGGGACATCCACATGTTTCTCAAGTTAGGGTGGATTGCACGTGTGCATCTTGTCCCCTTATTCATCCCACCACTCCCATGGTGTTTTGGACATCTAGGGAACCATACCAAGCCTAGGGATGTATCCCCATGGTATCCCACATGTACAGGACATGTACAAACGTGTTTTATGCATCTCTAGTCAAACATTAGCATATGATTAAAGGAAAAAAATAAAATAAACATAGTTACTGGGAGACTCATATCCCAGTCCCTTGTACCAATTGGAAACACATCCCCATCTCAAAAATGCATAAAAGGTGTTGTACCCCAAATTAAAAAATTTGCTACACTTAGGCATTTTTAAAAAATGAGTATAAGTCTTGTTAAATCTGTCAAAAAAGGTCAAAATTGGGGTTTGCATGTCTTGCATGAGGGGCAAAAACTTGAAATTTTCAAATTCTAACAATCTGGGTTTGCTCAAAGCGATCAAGTCTACAAAACCCAGATCTCAGTTTTTCAACCCTACTTTTGAGGAAAATTGCTATTTTGGAAACTTCCTAAAACTAGCAACTTTTCTGGGTGTTTTTGGGTTTCTTTCAA
>VDFB02363205.1:0-34096 GCA_007258455.2 Sequoia sempervirens
CCTTGCTATGTTTTAGTCACAGAGGCCACGTAGTTCAATAATGTCGGAAGACTGATATGACTAACATGATAGACACTAATTGACATTGACTCTATTTTTGGGATTTTGATAGTTATTTGGATGTTTTTGTGTTTATGACATGCTTTGATTTTTTTGGATTTTTGACATTTTATGTTTTTTTTGGACTTTTGACTGTTTAAATTATTATTTTTTTGGATTTTTGATGAATATTTGATATTTTTGATAAATGTTTTGACGTGGACCATGAAAAATGCATGTGAATGATTCCAATGACAAACATGATTGTGCCCCTAGTCAAGATAAATACCAATTGATCAGTGATGACAATGTTGTTTGACGTGGGAAGGACACATCCCGAAACAACGTGAGGATGATGATAACGTGTCAAAAGTATTGAGGTCTGCAATCGGACTAGGAATAAAGCCAATGAATGTTTTGGATAATGTGCTTGTATGGATTAGACTCATTGCATTTGGAATGACTTAGTTAGGGCTAGATGGGATGATGGAGTATCCTTAGACCATTTGACAAGAGAAAGCCAATATAGGCAACAAACATGAGAGGATGATAGGTGGTCTTAGTAAAGGATGAGAGACATGAGACTAAGGGAATTGTCATATTATTTTCAAATACTATGTTGCATAAGGACAACGAGGTTAAGAAAGTAATGACATGACATTTCATGAATAGTGTATGACCAAAGGATAGACATTTCAAGAGGTTTCCCGCAACATGATGTATGTGTGCATATTCTATGTCAAGACCAAGGTAGGTGGGAAAAATGGATAGGAATGATATGGATTAAATGGTCGAAAGGAAATGTCAAGAGGAAAGGCATGGGAAATGAAACGACTTGCCCCCAAGTGTAATGGTCCACAGATAATTTATTTTACACATGACGCCTGTTTGTCAGGTTTTCATCATGGTACTTATCCAAGGTGCTGTTTCCTAGGTTTTCACCATTGGAAAAAATTCTCTTTACTATTTTTTGACTTTTTTCATTTTTCATTTTTGGTGTCACCAAGATATGCATTTTCTAGGTTTTCATCAGGTGATGATTTTTTGTATTTTTCATTTTTTTTTTGTATTTTTGATATTTCTAGATGGCTTTGATGCTTTAGATGACCACTGACTATTCTGAATCCACTGATGGTGCCAATGTAGAGACTGGTGCCATAATATGCCAATAATGTCCTTTTTGAAGTAATTGTCTCGTCAGAATGATATCGCTTGCATACAACTAATTTATGTCATTGTGATCCTTGTCCACACTAGAGTTGGCCTTATGAGAATACACACATCATGATAGAGTTCCATGAGAGTCCTTATGATAAAGAGTTACTACCAAGATGTGATGGATTTGTGACATGGGATGTTTGGACTTTAGGAAAGATGTAGGAGTATGACATGATGGTAGACATGGGAGGATTGTATGGATGTTTGGATGAATCACTTTTTATTTTCCAAACTTGGGATGTTGGATGACGAAGTTTGGACTCCTGATTGGGATAACATTTGGAACCAACATTTTTATATGCCTTTCTTGATGACCATTTTGAAGGAGGTGGACATTGATTATATGTGGGAGTCATTTTTTCTTGTGGCTCCACATTTTCATTGAATTTTTCTTTTGAAATGTTTTCTTTGCTTGATCGAATTTTCTTTGAGATCCATTTTAACTTCATTTGTCCACTTGGATTTTTTTACTCAATGGCCTTTGACATTTGATTTTGATCTTTTGACTTGCATGACTTTTGTCGTTGTTGGTTCCAAAGGGAAGGTTTAAGATGTTGGGAATGATAGTTTGTGGTGTGGATGGAAGGAGTGTCGGAACAACCTTATGACAAGGAATACTCATGGACTCCATTTTGATGTTTGTATCTGACAAGGTTGCCCTCGATATCAAGGAGGTTCCACTGACATTGTTTGATTTACTAACTGAAGAATAGCCGAGACCTTGATGTCTACAATTTTCCTTAAGTTGTATTGGTTCTTGAATGCCTTGTTCATGTATGCCTAGTCCTTTGCCTTGATATTGCATGTTTTGACATATTTTGTTTGTGATGGGGTATTTATTGTTTTAAAAAAAGGATGCACAAACCCATCATTGTGTATGTAGACACTATTACTTGGAATATTCTCGTCTACAAGAAAGACTACTTTGAAGAAATTAAATGATCCTAACCGATAAGATGTCTTAGCTTCATTGTCATGTTGGACATATTTTTGATTAACGTCTTTGGTCTGATTTTGTGACATGTCAGATTCGACTGATTCTATTGGTGCTTCCAAGTTGACGTTGAAGCCATCTTTATGGTCAATGTCATAGAGTCCAGTAAATTCAACTATAGCTTGATCATTTGCAAATATTCCCATAGTGGAAGACTCTTGTTGTGGAGGAAGATCGTCTATGTGTCTCATGGAGGCAAGTATCTCATTTTGGAAAGTGTTAATTGTTGAGGCTTGAATATGGTCATCAAGTGTTTGATCATGAATGGAGTAAAGGTCAAGGAGTGGAACATTTTGGACTTCTTGGTCAATGGTAGTGTCTTGGTCAAATATGGGGTTGTCTAGGATGATATGATTGAGAATGAAGTCTTTGTTGAGGATGGGTGTATTTTGGATGCCATTATTGTCTTGAAGGAATTCTTGGATGGACTTAAAGATGGGGTCAAGGGATGGACTACCTTGTTCTTGACGTGAGGGTGACGTTATGATGTCATGCTTTGGACTTTCATTTTGACATGTATCCTTAGGTTTATACAATGGGATTTCACTTTGGACAATGATAGAATTTTCATGACTAAATGTGGCTTGTGAGGGAGTGACTTGGAAAGGATTTGTGGATGAAGGACTAGGATAAGACATGGATACTTGGAAGGGGTTGGTCGATGAAGAACTAGGATAGGACATGGAAACTTGAACTAGACTAGTTTGTGAAGGACAAGAATATGACATGGAGACTTGGACTAGATTAGTGTAAGGTTAACAAAGATAGGACGTAGAGACTCAGACTGGATCATTATGGTATGATGTGGAGGCTTGACGTGAGTTGGTAGATGGTTGATAAGGCATGTAAACTTGGACGGGATTGATAGGTGAAGGACTAGAGTATGGCGTGTAGATTTGGAATGGACTAGTGGACAGTTGGTTTCCCTTGTCAAGGTTAGGATAAGGGTGAGAAGTGGATGTTTGTTGTGACCTAATGGTGGGGTTTGCATTAAGTGACTCTTTATAGTGAGGGTAAGTGGTTGGATGACTAAGAATTATGGGTTGTTGGTAGGAAAGGCATCAGTTTTTGGATTGGAGGAATTATCTTTTGAAATCCAAGGCCTATTAGTATTCACGATTATGGAGAAATTCTTATTCAACTTGACTAGCAAGGAAATCAAGTTCAATGGAAGACATGATAGTGAAGTCTAAAGAGTGATAATGCAAAGGTATGACTCAAGCCTAAGGTCTATGATCAAAGTTTTGTTGATTTTGGAAAAAGATCACTAAGGAAATGTTTTTAAAGACTGATGGGAAATGCCTAGTTTCAGACTTGGATAGTGACTATAATTTTCCTAATTGTTAGACAACTGCGTCGTTTTAGGTGTCAAATATGGTTCAATATGGTAGATGTGGTTCAACTTTAGTGAATGCGGCTCTATAGAAAGAAAATGTGGCTTAGTAAGGAAATTGCAGGTTTGTACAAAGAAAATGTAGTTTAACATAGGCAGATGCATCACTAGAAATGAAAAATACAACTCAATAGAGCAAATGCAACTCATAAAATGAAAAATGTGGTATAGGAAAGAAATTGTGGTGTAGAAAGGAAGAAAGAAGAGTGTGCGACTCAGAAAGATGCAAATGCAATTTATATAAGAACATGCGGTTTAGGAAGTAGCAAATGCATTTTAGTAGAGAAAATGCAGCATAGAAAGCCTCAGATGCATTTCAACAAAGTGAATGCATTGCACAAGACAACAAATGCATTGCAGGTAGAATGAATGTCTAGTTTGTTTGCGAGTTTGACCAAATTTTGAAGTTGTCTCAAGTTGAAAGTGTGTTTTCAGATTTGTGTAATGATGTTTGTCTATTTGAATGTTTGAGAAAACACTTGACAAACAAAATATTTTGTCTTTGATCAAGCACAATAAAGACAAGCACAATCCTAGGTTAGGCAAGGAAAATATTCACTAGATTCCATGTGGGTTTCCCCAACCGCACTTATTCTTAGCATATGAATCCAGAAGCTTAGCCACACGAGCTCCCCCTTACTTGCACTCACTTCTTAGGCCAACCAAGCTTCCAACCCCCATGAAACTCCAATGGTAGATTGATCACCTCTACTAAGAACTACGAGAATGTGGATGTCTTCACAACGATCGTTGTAGACCTAGAAAATAGAAGGATTTTGGCTACTACACAAAAGTTTTTAGTTTGGGACCCTCATTTGAGTGGCCACACATGGGGAAAAAGATTAAGCTCTGTTAAAGAAGGAATTCCAACTTGAAGAGGCTACACTCAATAGGTTTTTGGGAATTCTACTTTGTCCATGTGACACATCCACACTCATAATCCTAAGCTTTCCATTAGGATTCACATTTATATATCGGTCGGGGGTAGCTCAACCAAAGAGCTCCGTTGCCGGTTTGAGTCACCTTGGGGTGAGTACTTTTTCCCACCAAGGAAGTTTCAATTCCTAGAGTCAATAATTGTTTCTCTTACATCCAGGATTGCACAAGTGCGCAAGGGGAGAGGATACTTCAATTATTGAATCAGGGTAAACACAAAAATGGATGGGTTTGGTTTTTTGATCACCTAATTTGCACAAGGTGAGAAAATAATCACCTACCACCCCAAACACAATCAAGAAAAGGACAAGCAATGTTATTTTTAATGCACCGATTGAAGTGTTTACTAATCTAAGAAAAACAAACACAATGTTTTAAAGTAGTAGCCTTGGACAATCAAACCTACAAAACCACTAGTTAGTAGTTTTCAAAAATATGCCTTGGACCCACAAAGACTCAAAGCCACATGCTACAACAACTCATTAGTAACCCGAAAGTCACCTAACTAACAGATTGCAAAAAAGAAAAATAGATTGCAAAAGGAAATAAAGACAAATCTAGAAAAACCTGAAAGCAAAAAGGTTTACCAGACAAATGAGTTGCAATAGAGCGATTACATCGCTCCGTACAACAAATGTGGCTTGGTTCTGTGTACTAGAATCTGATAGACAAATGTGGCTACCTATAAGTCAAATGCGTCACAATTGATAAAATACATCACTCTACAAGACATACGCATCACATGATAGCAAATGTGTCATTTGGAGAAGCAAATGCATTACAAAATAACAAATGTGTCATTCTATTGAGAAAATGTGTTGTGGCCGTACTTCTACCTACAAAACAAAAAAATGTCATATGAAAAGAAAAATGCTCAATTTTGGCATCAGGTTCACTAATGTAACTATGAGAATTTTCCTAGGGTTAGCAAATTAAAGCATAAACACAAAAAACCAAAGCAATAATGGAGTGCAAAGGAAATAACATGAAAAAAAATGAAAAGATCTCACCCAATGTCTTCATTCTCCATGGCTGACCTCCATTACACCTTCTCAACTTGCTGGAAATATGATGTTGCCCTCAAATTTTATGTGAGCAATCTAATGACTATGACACTTGACCTAAGCAAATTTTGAAGGATTTTAACTAAATGACCTCACAAATGTAACTAGCAACTATAAAGTATGAAAAAAATAGCCTAAAATGACAAGATAACCAAAGCATATGATGAAAAAACATGAGCATGAGGTTGCAAGATGACATGGGATGATATATGTGAGATGACCAAATGAAAGCAAAATTGCCATTTTATAGAAAATGCAATTTTGAGCGAATGGCCAAGATTAAAAGTTGAAAAATGCCCTAGAATCAATGGACAAGATTCAATCTGACAACCCACAATTAGGGTTAGGGCAACATTAGGGAAAATTAAAAATGAATGGACGAGATTGATTTTTAGAAAATCAAATCAAGGGTTGACAATGTATGTGACACAAGATAAGATTGGCACAAACAAAGAGGTGGCTGGAAAAATCAAATAATAATAGAAATTACTTGATTTTTGGAGGAAAAATACTATTTTGAATTAAAAATTAATTTAATTCAAAAGGTGGGGTCACATGATAATAAATAATTAATTTTAATTATTTTCTAAAAGAGGGAAATTGGAAAGTGGGACTATTTTAAATAAATGATTTTATTGAAAATGGGGGAAATGCCAAATAAGACAATTAAATAATTAAAGATAATTATTTAATTAGAGAAGGTGACCAATAATTAAATAAATTAAAGACTCTATTTAATTATAAGAAGACTTTTAAAAATTAGTGACATATTTAAATAAATAAATAGAACTTATCTATTTAAATAATCAGGAGGAATTATTGGACAAGGATAATTAAATAAATTAAGAAATTTATTTAATTATAGGAAGACATTAGACAATTAGTGACGTATTAAATAAATAAATAAAATTTATTTATTTAAATAATCAAGAGGAATAAAAATACATAAATTAATTAAATAATTATGAATTATTTAATTAATAGTTGAAAGTGGACCAAAGACATAGTTAAAATGTCTTAATTATGCTAGGAAGAAAGAGATGAAAAATAGAGCTTGCAGGCCTAGGCTAGTTTTATGTGTCTACAATATTTTTATTGCCTGAGTACAACTTAAAATATTGCTAGGTATATGAAGTAAAGTAATAAGGAATCATGTGAATTTTTACCTTAGGAGAATGTTGAAGGGAAAATATTTTAAATAGAATATTTAAAATATTATGAGCATGGTGAAGGCTTAAAAGGGATCAAATTGATCCATTATAAATGTTAGAGTATTTTATTTGCTAGAGAGTAAATATGTGTAATGTAAAATGGCACGGGGGATAATTTGATAAAGTGAATAAAATATTCACTATGTAAGCAAAAGTGTTCTTTGCTAGGAAAAAGCCATTTCATGGGTAAAACAAATGTTTTCTTTAGCTATGCAGCAAGGTAAATGGAGAGTAGATTGAAAAACTCTTAAGGAGAAATAATAAATTTTCAGCTTCAGGGCAAGACAAGAAGTTGTGTAAAAGTTTTACAAAGGAGCAGATATTTTCTCAACTGCAGGGTAAAATGGAGGTGAAGATTTTTCACAGAGGAGAGGTTTTTTTTTTGCTGATTTTTTTCAGAACAAAATGGTTTTATTACAAATGAGGAGAGATGAGAGAATCTTTTTCCAATTTCTTGTTGCTGATTAATGAAGGATGAAGCTTCTAGGTGTCTTCAATGGATTAATTTTAGTGCTCTTCTTCCCTCTATATCTTCTCTTCTTTTCTCATTTGCAAGGGTTTTTAATTATTCTATGGAGCTAGGTAGATAGAAAATGTTGAATCTGAGTCACAAATAGAATATGCAATTGTAATGCTTGGATTTGATAAGTAAATATCAATTAGTTTGAGCAAGCAAAGTATCAATGTCATCAAATTGTCTCCAGATTTGTACACATTTAATCATATGAATTTAATACACAAAGTATGTTTCAATTTTTCATCTCAATTTCCCTGAGATTGTGTTGTTTGTTCATGGTCCTATTTCAAAGAAATAATTAAATTATTTTGAGCAAATAATTGTGATTTTAAGTGTGCAAGGTGGATCAGAATTTTGATGACAACAAGAGTGGATCTATTAGTGCAAGGAATTAGTAGTTTTGAATCCACTGGTTGAAGTCTATTTGCCAATGAGATTTTCTTTGTGATTCCATATTTGACTCCATGGCCCAAAATTAGGCACTGATTTGTCATTAAGCTAAATACATTTTGAGACACAATTCATAAATTCAAAATCATTTCAATTTTTGTTGTTGGGTTTAGGTTCAGTTTTGAATTCCACTTCCCAATTGCTGAGTGAGTGTTGAGATACCAAAAAAAAGCCAGATTTGAAGTTGTCAAGACTTTCCTTGGTAGATTTTAATTGGGAATTATCTGCTATAAAATGAAATGTTTATGCATAGTTGAATTAATTATTTAGGCATTGTGAAGGGAGACCCACCTTGGTCTTGCAGAGCCAAAAGTGTGAGGGATTTAGTCTTTGATTGAATCTTGTCATCGGCCAAATCTATCTTTGAGTCTAAGCATTAGAAAGTGGCTATTCTTTAGGACTCATTGGATCTATTGATTTGGGAAGCCAACAGATTGGTGACTCTACGAGGAAGAACTTTGAATATCTAATTGCAAACTGATATTTCACAGAGTCGTATTATTTGCTAATTTAAATATTTTTTTTAAATATTGAAGGAATTCATACCTAGAGAAAGAAATTGTTGTAGTAAACCTGAAAGTTTCATGATTTGTGTTGCTCTACTAGTGAAAGGAACTAAGGAGATTTATCTTTGAAAGAGCTTCGTACTACTTGAAGTTTAGTCCTCTATGGAGAGAGGTGGTAAATTTGTCAAAATAACTTGATGAAGATGTGAATAAAGTTTTAGATATGCAATATTTCGAGTGAGGAAGAAGAATTTGCAGCAACTGCAACATATCTAGGTATTCTTCACTTTTGGTTTACAAGAAATTATGTGTGAAAACCATATTGGAATGCCTTAGGATGAAATTTGGTTCCCTATTGAGTGAAATAGCACTAAGAAAGGGAAAGGATAGTAATATTGCGTTTGCATACTTCTATGATAAAAGTTGCAGTTAGCATTATGTATAAGTATGCTTGTTTTGTTTAGAGCTACTCATGGTGAATAGACCTTAAATGTAGTTAAAATTTTATGTCGTACTTTGTAAAGGATCTAAGGTCATATGTTGTATAAGGAAGCTAGGAAACATGTGGATAATTGTTGCATTATTGTGATTTTTTTTGAAAAGGCATGTCAAAATTCATCAATATATGTATCCTTGTATGGTTCCTAGTGCAACCATGGTTTGTGATCAGCCCCAGCCAGGTTGTCAGAGAAATTTCACTACCAAAAGGTACATAGACATCAATTTTAGTGGCGTTAATGGTTACCCAAATATCATTCCAACTAAAGTTAGAGATAAATTACCAAAGTTCATTGGTGATAAGTTTGAATCAACAAATAAACATTTGCAAGAATTTAATAATTTAATGGATGACTATGAGGTAGATCACGAGGATCATGAGGCTATTTGTTTAGTCTCTAACATGAGATGCAAGATATTGATTCTCTTATTTACCAGCACCCTCCATACATTTGTGGGATGAGTTTAAAGTAGTATTCATGGAGAAATTTGGTGAAAGGATTGATCCTATTTTAGTAAGAGTAAAAATTATGACCATTGAGGAAGAAAAGGATAAGCCAGTCGCTGCTTTCAATCTCAAATTTTCAAAGGTATTAAGGGATATTCTAGAAATTCTAAGGCCAAATGATGCAATATTTTTGGCTGTGTACTTAGGTGCATTCGATAAAAAAATGAATTATATATTAAGAGATAAAGATCCTACAATATTACATCAGGCATATCAAATTTCCATGAATATTGAGAACAATCTAAAATATTCAATGATGAAAGGACATAGGGTTGTGAGTGTTGGTCATCCTAGCACACCTCATGCAAATAGAATTCATGAATTAGATAATTGAAATGTTTGTCAAGATGGTAATGCTTCTACTAAATTCTAATTTCTCCATCATCACAACATACAAATCATATTGAACTCCAAGTTGAACATCAAAAAAAATTGAGCAATGTTGATCAAACATCTTTTGTTCAAGGATTGTATAAAATGAAAAGACACAAAGGATAATCACCATATGATTTGTTCTCAAGATTATTGGATGCCTTGGTGGATGTCCCCAAATATTTCAGACCTAACGACTCAATGTGCACTGATAAATTTAGTGAAATCTGAGTCAGGGATAAGTACCTTGCTAAAGGAGTTGAAGCCTCATAGTTTTGACCAAGTACTTGATTGGATAAAGATTGTTGAAGGAGCCCGACGTAATTATTCACAAGATGTAATATCTCAAAAAGAAGCTAGCAACTTTCCTATTGAGAACAATCAATACGTGATACAAAAAAATGAAAAGAGTGTCAGAAGGTGAACATATTTCTTGTTGTATGGATCAACGTAATGACTGTAATCAGCTCACAATCAGCACATATGCAGATCCGTACAACAGTGATGAAGATGAAGATACATGTATGGTATGATGACAAAATAGATATGCATGAAAGTTCTTGTAATATCTTGAGTGATAAAGAAGTAAAAGAGATGCAAGATGTCATTCCATGTCATGTTTTGATCTATGAAAATAATGCAAGTGTTGCTGACATTCATCACAAATTAGTGATCAGGTTATTGAAGATAAAAGTTTGAGCACTCATTCTACAAAATTTGAGCATGGTTTATGTGGTGATGGGTTTTTTGTGATGAGGATTATAATGAAAACCAACCTAATTATTCTTCTGATGACTATCAATGCTCCTATAAAGATGACTTAGAGGTATTTTTTTCACCTAAAGGATGTAATGACATGAATTCTCATGAAATCACTTGTCCACTATACCAGTGTACTTCTTTCCGCTAGGGCATCCAAAAAATCAGAATTTTTTTAAAATTTGATCGCGGTAAGATTATTCTTTGAACCAACGCAACAAGTACATTGCTTCAAAGAGGGGAAAAATGTAGACATGTCAAATTAGCATCATGCATATGCATCTACTCATTCATAAATCAAATTCACATTGATCCTTTCAGTAGGAAAATCAGGTTCATCATTCATTTAAATTAAATAAATTAACTTTATTTGATTTAAGCCTACCATTACCTCATTTAAATACATCAAATCCTAACATTTCATTAATCCACCTTTATCTTGCATCATCCCTTTTGATTTAAATAAATCAAATATTTGAGTCAAATTGGTCAAACTAACCTAATCATCATTAATTTAATCTAACCATGATTAAATGCTAATCTTACCCACTTGCATCCTCTAGATAATGCCACTTGCACAAATAAATCAATTTATTGATTTATTAAAATCATCATTTTTACTCAACATGGCATTTATGGGGAATATTCCCTCAAGTTTGAAAAGTATGACAAGTTGATTTGTCCCTCCAACATTGCATTTATTTCTCATTTTCTTGTCCCCCTCTCAAAATTTATTGCCCAAATTTGAATTTGAAGTTCCCCCTCATGGGCACACTTCCCGAATCTTGCACATATGTTGGCCTATCACCACTTGACAAGTGTCCTCATCTCATTGGTTTAATCTTTAGTCCCACATTCTCCATATTGAGCACTCTTAGCCTTTGAAAATCTAGAAAGGAAAGCTTCATCTTTGATCAAATCCTCCACAATCTCTTGCAAAGTCACTCTCCTTGAGAACTGATTTTGCCCACACCATCTTCATATCACATTCATAGCAATTTCATCATTTAGCTTAGATTGATCAAGGATTGGGAAAGGGCTTCTTTCCATAGAAGCACCAATCCAATATGAGATGACCCACTTCATGTTTTTCATGTGCTCATTTAGCTTGCATTTATCATTTGTTTGCATTTGAAAGCATTGATGCACCATTTCATATGGATGTTGTTATTTGCTTTGTTTTAAACTAACAGGCTAATGTGTGTTGTTTGTTTTGAGCAAAATGTAGATTTCACCATCTACATTATGGTGCTAGAAGGAGGGAATTTTAAAGCATGATTTATTATCTCATAGGGATCTTGAGTTTGTTGGTTGAACTGAGTAACCAAGCTAATGGTGGTCATTGTTTAGTAAGCGTAACATTTGTAAAGGTTTCTAAAGTTTCTGCAAATAAGCGAACATAATATTGAATGATTGATATTTTGAATGTTTGCCTCTTTTCTGAAGGGCCTTGTTTATGCTTCTACATTTTAAGTGCATTTTGAAATGGAAGATTTTATTAGTAGAGATCATACCCTATTTTATTTAAAGAGAAAACTTGTGCAGGAATAGTCTAGTTTCTTTAAGGAGCACATGCTACCTAGTTACATTAGTGCTCGTACATAGATGTAAATGCGCATTTACTTGAGAGTTTTAAAAAGATTTTTCAATTTGGCTTTCCACCTGTCAATTATGTTTGCTTGATAATTTCTAAAGCCTTTTTAACAAAAGCATTTTTGGGTGTATCCTACAATTACCATGATCTATGAGACCATGTCTCTTTGAGACAGTCTAAAGAGCAGTACGCGCGCCTTTTTCATTACTACTTTGGTGAATGTTTCATGTTGTAGGGGATGATGTTTGCTGAAGATTGTGGAATTTTGTTTTACACCTGCCAAATGCATTTCCCAAAGGCACAAATGGTAAAGCTGTTCTCAGTTGGTATTCAAGGATGCTAACAGTTATTGCTAGTTCCAGGCATCACATGTGAAGCAAACGTGTTCAGAGACATCTACTAGGAGAATGAACAATACAAATAGTTCAAGTAGCTTGAATGATGCTAAAAGGTCCATTCGCTAGGTTGTTCATCTACCAATGCTGGTAAAGGAATGTTGTCAGACATTCTGTGCACCCCTCCATACTTTCATTTTGACACAAGTTGCAATGGATGCTAGCGGCTGTTGTGGAACTTGGATTTACACCTGCCAAATACATTGGCTTGAAAGCTTTTAAAAAGAAAAGAAAGTTGTTGCCAGTCTTTAAAGCTTATGTCTTTTACTTTGAATCTTCATCTGCCAAATATGTATGCTTTAAAAGTTGCTATGACTATAGAATATAGCCCTACACCTGCTAGTTGTGTTGATTATTATAAACATTCAACTCTCACCTACTTCTAATCCCAAAAACTTCAGGATTCTTTGGAGCATTAATCCCCTCAAAAGTGAGCTTCTCTTGAAAAAAAAAAAAATGATGTTTAGTCAGAGGTCACTGTTATCCTCAACTTAACTTGGTGTCTAGTAGTGTAAGTTGTAATTCAAAACGTCATTATAAGATTTGTTGATTATTAAAATCTAGCCACTTCTCTTCTTTTTTTTCGTAGGTTTGGACGGTGTTTTAAGAACCGACAGCAGTAACAAATTCACATTCATGATTGATATTAAGAAATTCTCGAAGTTGGTAGTTGTGTAATGCCATGAAGGGATTCAAGGAAACAGTCAGCTTACGTTTATTTCTTAGAGTTCATTAAACTTTCCTAAGCAGTGATGTGCCTTGTGTAAGCAGTTCGAAGAGATATCTGGGAAAATATATAAGCCTTCAGCTCGTGATTCTGTGATCTTTATCCTAGCTTAGTACTGAGTACAAATTTGTAGATGGGTATTTGAAGTTGGAAAATCGAGGGGATAACTAACATGGCTATGAGTCTATGTAATACATTGAAGTGTGTTTTCAGCTAGCTGAGAAAACTTATCAGATCTTCTAGAGGCATTGTTTCTTTCCAAACGTGACTAGCAAGTTGTGATCTAGCAGCGACAATATTTTTCAGTTGATGCTATGTCATTATTAATTCCTCTATAGGCCTTTGTATCGGTGTTGGCAGATTTGAAAATTAAACACCCTGTTGTCAAATCGGATCATCCCTAATAAGATGACAACTGTCCCCAACACAGGTGGCACTCCATGAGCTGATTATCGATATGTTGGTCTAGAACATGGATCTATCTGGATGTGCCTAAACAGTCTCATCACACGATCATAATAGAAAGGTCTAACTACATAACCATGTCTTCCCAAAATAAACTAGTCCATCTATAGCCTTTGCAACTCATATCTACGATCTGCCCACTGTGGTATCCATTGATATGTATCCAACAAATGTAATCCTCATCCAACCACTCAAATCTAAACCTCCAATGAAGCAAATATCCCTCCTACCATGGCTGTCTGAGGGGATAACTAAAGAGCCTCATCTCACCCAGGGCTGCTATGATAGTAAAACATGTGGGCCTCATACAGGTAATGTGCTCAAAACACCATATCTATAGTAGTGTACAATGAACGATGCTATGGAGCTCTTAGAATACAAATCGACTCAAATCATAATACAAGTGGGCAAGCATGTTGTGACCCCAGGTATAAATGGTCTAGTGCTCCTCCATCCCCTTGATTGTATGAACTAGACCACCATCTAGGTGCACCCCTCGACCATCTAGCACTAATGTGAGCGCTACTGTCATAATCATAATCCACCGCAAAAAGTGGTGGTTGCACATTTAGGATCCATTTAAGCTCCACATGTGGTCAACACTCAAACACCGAATATTCTACTCTAGATAATAAAGGATGTCATCTCTCATCTATGCAAATGATTTTTCACTAGCTAGAAAGACGTGCTCACCTCAGATAGGAATCTAAAGAATATGGTGTATATCCTCCAAGGTGATTGTCATCTCCTCAGTGGGAAGATGGAAGGTACAAGAACCTGTGTCCCATCTCTCTACCAGGGTCAATAGCATACCATCATGGTACCTCATAGGTGGCATGAGGTACACCCAAAATAGATCGACCTCCTGAAGCAACCCAATCTCCTCGTCTGAAAGTCATGTCATTAACATGCAGGAAGTGGTTTTGCCTTCGTCCTAAGTGTTTTCGGGCTCGAAGAGGCATCTAAGAATTTAAAATTACATGGAAAAAGTTCTAAATCAAATAATCAATACCACTAAGGTTGTTCTAAGACACTTTCTAGACAATATGGACACCTAGGCCAATTTTGGATAGGGGTCTTAGAAAATTTTAGCTGTTCTGGGACACTTTGCGCCAATCTATTCTAAGATCCTAAAATTACTTCAATTTCATAAAAATGTACAATAAATGCATGAAAATGATGAAAATGTAGAAAATAATGCAATCATTGTGTGTCGAAGGATGCCTTGAGTTGCATCACTGCAAATCTCATCCAATCTTGGGGGCTTGTAGACTCTCTAGATCAGCAATCTCACTCACTCTACACCAACGTAAATTTGCAACAAGGTAAATTTCAAATGAATAGTGAAAAGATTCATTTTCATTAGTATATAGTAAAACCCTATTAAATAAAGTTGATTCATTTAAAAGGAAGTTCATTCAAATAAGCATATAGGGAGCTTGAGGACTCTATTTTCGACATTGTTTGTTGCATTGGATTCATAATTCCACTCTCAATCTCATCTTGAAATGTCTATCACTATGTGGTATGGTACTTGGAAATACCTTATGATATGACCTAGGTGATTTGATGTGGTTTCATGTTCACCTTGATTCCACCTCCACAAAGCAAGTAGAATTAGGGGGCATATATCTACTCTCAAATTCAATTCTCCATAGAAGTTTGATAAGATGATTTTTTAGCACCTAACAAATCTGTGTTCTAGGATGCGGTTCCTGACATTGTGGTGTTGTAGGTAGCTACAGTGGGAGCTTCATTCTCTCTAATGAATCCATATGAGTATCCTTTTCATACTAGTTATTTCCTTTAGCTTGCATCTTCACGTAGTATCATATGGTAGCTAAAGTGGGGGCTAAATGTAGTGTCAAAAAAAGTAGTCATTTTTCACACTTAATTAGGGAATAACTAATGTAAAACTAGCTTAATTGTGCCTTGTGTTAGTGTCGTAATGTGTTGTACACATTCACATTAATCTAGGCCCCTTTTAAACTAAATATACTTAAATTCTACCTTGTTAAGGCATTGTAAAATGTTGTAACACACTTTCACACTTTTCTAGGGTTTCTTTAATTAATGGAGCCTAAAGGGCCCCTTTTCAGATAAAATGCACCTAAATTGTACCTTACTTCTAGTGTTGTAACACACTTTCACACTTATCTAGGGTTGTATTAATTAATTGTGGTTAATTGGCCCTTTAATTCAAATTTAAGCCTTATTTATGACACCTTCTAAAGATTCATCTCAACATCTAGTGCTCAACTTGCATAACATTTATTTGCAAAAAATAAAAGTCCTAGAAATTGATGCTAGGACCCATTCACCCTAGGTGGTGAATGGGTCCTCCCTTTGTAGGACCCCCCTTTCTTTGCATATTTGACATGGTTTTTTGATGTTATTTCACCCCCCAAGGACAAGGTCTTGGAAACTTGTGTGAGGACCCATTCGCCCTAGGTGGTGAATGTGTCCTCCCTTAATGAGGACCCCCTTTTTGAATTTTTATTCTGGTAAAATTTTAATAATATTCATTTCTAGATCTGGTATCCCCTTGAATTGTTTGAATTTTGGTGTTAATTCTCAAATTATGTATATATAAGGTTATTTTACATAATTTCAACTAGAAGAAGATTTCAAGCAAGCTAAGAAAAAAAGAACTTTCATAAAATCAATAATTCATTGTCAAGAAAGAAGCAAGAGTGAAGTTTGGAGTAGCATTGTAGGTCTTCAAGCTAATTTTGTGTCCAAGATCAAGCTTTAGTGAAGGTTGATGATAGATTCCTATGGAGAATCATGAGGGATTATTGGTGTTGGGAGATGCACAAGACACACAACCAAGCCTAAGGACTTGTTTCCTAAGTGATTCCATCTTCTATAATCATCCTATTTGCAACCTAAAAGAGGTGTATTCAAAGTCATGGCTTATTAAGGGGATTAGAAATCTTCTTTAGTGAGTCATTTGCATTGTTCATGTTCCAATTAGGGGTCTATTCTAATACAATTGGATAGAATTTCCTTTATATTCTCATAGGTCTTAGTCTTGGGTGATCCCACAAAGCTAGTTCACAATTTCTGGGAGATTCTAATTTTTGGTGAAATCACATATTTTTAGAAAATATAATGATTTAAGCCTTAAAAAATTTCATTTAAAGCATTCAAATTGAAGAGGGTTTGATCAAACTACCTTAGATCAAACCCCCTTGGATAGAACCCTACTAGTTTTAAACCATACCTATAACAGAGTCTCATTTACACCTATCAAAATGTTGATAAAAAACCACTTTTTATTTACCTTTTGGGGGATCAAATGAATTCATTTAAAATTTATTTTTTGTAATTATTTAGTGCTTATTATAAGCGTCCCAAAAAGTATAATTTTAAATAAATTTAATTTTATTATTATATTTATTTTTTATTTCTTATGAATGTAGGTTTTTCACCAAAAATCAGGCTCTTTGTTCTGTACATGTGGAAAAATAGAATATTATAAAAGAAAAATTAAAAAATATGAGTGCACTAGATATTCAAGTCCTTGATCCAACAAAAAAAATTAAATTGAATTTCGATACATACAACAAAAGTTGTGTTATATGGTCCGCCTATGTTTGAATTGTAATTGGTTTGACTTCAAAACTTGATTAAGCAAAAAATATTCAATAAAAAACTATGAAACCAAATGGAAGCACTAGATATCATAGTTACAAATCTAAATTCGAAAAAAATAGAATTTTCTCCTTCACGGAAAAAGTGTTATGTGTTATACAATGAGTGTCACTCCTTAAAAAATGGTGTTTACTGAAAAAAATAGTTTTTGAAGGAGATGGAAAAAGAAGTGCAGTTTGATTCTGAAATATTTGAAAAATATATATTTAGAATCTACAGAAAAAATTCTACAAATCACTACTTTGCATCATTTTCAAATTCCTCACAGTTTAGCCGCTATAGGTGCCCGAAAGTGAAAACTTAGTTTAAAAAAATCAGCTCAATGTCCAGTGTGGCCAAAAATTATAAACTAGTATTGTGGGATCACCCTCCTATACACACTTAAGATTAGGATTGCACACACAATTACATGTTTCATATTTTTATCTAGCATCAAAGGTTTAAATTACCAACAAGGGGTTTGACTCAGGGAAAACCCTATCCATGAAAAAGCTACAAAATTTGCTTTGTAGGTTATTGACAGATCCAGATCTAGAAATATGAACTTCAAAGTGCAAAGGGGAAGAACAGACCTGGAAGTTGTAGATTAGATCTAGAGATTTTTGAAAGGACCTAGCAGGACCCATTCTCCTTCAGTGGTGATGAGTCCCTATTAGGGATTGAAGACCAACATATTTTACATTGTACAAGCTTTTGTTTCAAGTTTAGAGCTCCCCAAAAAAGCCTACTAGGACCCATTCACCTTTGGTGGAAAATGAGTCCCTATTAGCAATTCAAAAAAGTTAGATTTGGCAAGGTGCACAACATTATCTCCTCCTTTTCTTGTTAAAAAAGTTACATTTTCATTATGTTTTTTGTTAGATTTAGGCATCACATGTGTTAGACCTAGAATTAGGGTTTTCATGTTGGTTTAATTCCTTCTCCTCAAATTGTCATTTAGCTCACCACCCTTTCCTTGCATGAAGGAGAGATTGTAAGATCCCTAAATCTTGACTTAATTCATTTTTTGGGTTGATAGTTATTTCAAAATTCTTAGATCTCATCCTTTGAATGAAAGCCTAACTAGAAAAAAGGGGTTAAACTCCATAACCTTGTCCCTTTCTCTATGTTTCAAAAAATTACACCCCTTTGCAACTTTACACTGCTTACACTTGACACTTTTTCCATCAACTAAAAATTCATCACCACTAGAAAATGTTGGATGTTGTGGTTGTGTTGATGATATGTGGTTGTCATTGATGTCAATACTATTAGCAATAATGTACATTTAAGGCTATATATGTCGAGGATATTGAGGAAATTGTAATAAAGAGAGTTGTGGGTTATCGGTGGTGAAGTCAAGTTCAGTTCATTGGCCAACCCAGTATGTTGATGATCAAAGGTTGTGGATTAAAGGGTTTCTTGTAGAGTATATATAGTTTATCCACGTTGAGTTTTAGACATCTAGTGCTCTGACAATTTTTTTGTTGCTTTAGTTGGTGTTCTTGAATGAAGATAATGTGATTCTAGTAATCTGATTTGTTTTGGATGCTTCTCTGGTGTTTCATGATGCTTTTGGATATTTGTAGTTCATGCTCTATCTTTTTTATTGGTCTACATTGATCGTTGTGTTCACGATTGGTGATTTTCTCTTGTGTGTTCATGTTTTTCATGTTCTTGGCTGACTTGGTGATTATAGCATGTTGTGGATCTTCGAGGAATAATTATTGAAGGTGTTTTGTATTCGAGGATGTTGTTTTGGGTCTTCACTATGTTGTGGCCAAATTAGGTTGATTCGCATTGATAATTGTTTATTGAATTGAGCTAACAATTTGTATTCATTTTATATCTTATTTGGTGTTGACATGGCGATGATGTTATTTCTTATTGTGGATATATAAGAGCGATTTTTTTATCATTTTGGAAGCATGAATGTATGAGTGTGTGAAGTGTGTGAGCCTTATATAACTGTGAATAAAGTTCTAATCATTCAAAGGCAGAAGTGAAGTATGAAGAGTGAGAAAATTTTCTATGCTTAATCAGAACTATAATTAGGCATGAGCAGATGCTATTTTATCAGTTCAATCTTGTGGATCTAATCCAAATATTTTTGTAAGAAAGTGTGTCTTCCTTGGGTAGTAAAACTTGTTGTAATTGAGTTGTGAGCTCTAGGTAGTGCACTTGAATGCATGTGCATTCCCCATTTATCTTTCTTATACTTTTAACAGGGTATAAGCTTGTGGACTGACATCCATCATTATTTTTCCCCTAATAGGGTTTCCACGTAAAAATTTTGGTGTTATATGTCTTTTTGATGTTGTGATGATTTATGATTTCATGGTTATTTATTAGATCTATGAATAAGGTTAATAAGTTTGATAATTTGTATAATTTTAGTGACAATTGATTCACCCCCCCTCTCAGTTGTTTGCCCTTGTGTTGCCAATAATTGGTATCAAAGTAGGTTCCTTGGAAGAAGTTTAATAGCTTGAGATGATCCGAGATGTCGAAATACAAGAAGGATAGTCTGAGATTTGATGGAGAAAATTATTCATTGTGGAAGACTCGAATGGAGTGTCATTTGAGATACATTGGTGAGCCTTTCTAGAGCATTAAAAAAAATAGATATATCATCCCTCAGAATGGACCTTCTACTGCAAATGAGATCAAAGATGTCGAGTATAATATCAGGGATAAGGAAGCATTGTTGAGTGCTCTGACTTATTTTGAGATGACTAATGTGATGGATTTAAAGATTTCTTATGAGATCTAGAAAAAGTTGGAAACTTTGTGTGAAGGTGATGCACATGTGAAGATTGCTAGGTTGCAAAGTTTGAAAGGGAAATATGAAAAATTGAAAATAGGTGAAGATGAGAACATTATTGTGTTTATGTAGAGAGTGAATTAAATTGTGTGTAATATTAGATGTGCTAGTGGAACATTGGATAAATCAGAGATTGTTGCTAAAGTTCTCAGATCCTTGCCTATTGCATACAAAAACAAAGTTGCTGCTATTGAGGAGATCCGAATTGTGACAAATGTAACAAGAGACATGTTGATTGGTAAGCTTACTAATTTTGAGTTAAGTGAGTTTGGTGATGCTCTTCCTAAGATAAAATATGCATTCAAAGTTACTACCTTCGAAAGGGATAAGAAAAGATATGATTTGGGAGAAAGTTCTTCTAGAAAAGTGTTCAAATATGAGGAAGAAATGAGAGAGATTGAAGAAGAAGAGAGAAATCTAGATGAGCTTGAAGCACTTCTTGTTAGGAGAGTACCCAGAGGAGAAGGTAAGTATAAAGGAAAATTGCCTCTTAAATGTTTTTCATGCAATAAGATAGGTCATTTTCCGTCAAGGTGTCCTGAAAGAGTTCTTAAGCCAAGACCTAACAAGCCTGGATTCCAAAGAAAATGTTATTATGTTATTGATGGTGTGACAAATGGTGAATCTAATAAAGGGAATGCATGTGAAGATGAATGGGTATTTATTGCTATCAAGGAAAATGATTCGGTACCTACTGAGTCTGCTAGTTGTATGAATGTGGAGAAAGATATTGCTGCTAAAATTGAAGAAAATGATGAATGGGTGATTGATAGTGATTCATAGTGGTTGCTTGCATCACATGACAGGTGATAAGAGTAAATTTGTGAGTTTAGAAAAGTATGATGTTGGTGTTGTAAGATTTGGTGATGAAAAAGTTGGTGTGATTCATGGTAGAGGACCCATTTCTCTTGATGGTAAGAATAATACTGATGATGTCCTATATGTTGAAGGTTTGAAGAATAATATTTTAAGTGTTGGACAGATGGTTGAAAAGGGATATAATATTCAATTCAAGGATGGAAAGTGTAGAATATTGGGAAATTCTAGAAATATGATTGCATCAAGTACAAAAACAAAAGGTAATATATTTCACCTGAATGCTGCTAGCAAAAGTTGTTTGATTGCTCAAGTTGATGAAAGTTGGTTGTGGCATAGGAGATTGTGAAGAATATGGGATAAAGAGACATATATCTACACTACAAACCCCTCAGCAAAATGGAGTTGTGGAAAGGAAGAACAAGACAGTTCTATATGTTGCTAGGAATATGATGTTTTAAGGAGATGTCCCTCATATCTACTGGAGAGAATTTTTTAGTACTGTTGTGTGCACTCTCAATTGAGTACATATCAAAGGTGATACCGGTAAGACCCCTTATGAATTATGGTTTATTCATAAGCCTACTGTTAGATACTTCAAAATATTTGGGAGTAAATGCTATATCAAAATAGATGAGGATATAATAAATTTTGATGCTAGAAGTGATCAAGGTATCTTTCTTGGTTATTCTACTAAAAGAAAAGCCTACTAGTGCTTCAATAAGAGATTGATGAAAATGGTTGAAAGTGATAATGTCAAGGTTGATGAAGATAGAGTTATACCATCTAGAACCTATGCATATTATTCAAATGATGGGAATTTTGGTATAGTTCAAACTTAGAATCAAGTGAAAATCATTCCAGTGAATCAACAAAGCCAAGAGGAGGGAGCTAGTGTAAGTATAGAAGTGAGATCACAAGAGCATGAAGTTCAAGAAAATCCTAAGACTCTGAGGTATGTAAGATTGAATCAATCAGAAGATCAGATTATAGGTAATAAGAACAAAGGTGTTCAAACTAGGAGAAGAATTGCAAAGGAATACTGTTTGATTGCTAAGACTGAGCCTAATAATGTCAATGAAGCATGCAAAGATGAACATTGGATGGAAGTAATGAAAGAATAGCAACAACAAATTGAGAAGAATGATACATGGATTCTTGTTCCTAGACCTAAGGATAAAAATGTAATAGGAACTAAATGGGTTTTTCAGAATAAATTGAATAAGGAAGGTGAAGTTGTCAGAAAAAAAAAAATCAAGATTGGTGTGTAAAGGATATTCACAAATGGTAGGAATTGAATTTGAAGAAACTTTTTCCCTTGTTGCTAGGATTGACACTATGAGTTTATTTCTTGCTCAAGTTGCTTACAAAAAATTCAAGGTTTATCAAATGGATGTCAAGTCAGTATTTCTAAATGGAAAACTAGAAGAAGAAGTGTATATTGAACAACCTGATGGATTTCAATTGACTGATCAAGAAGATATGGTTTGTCAGTTGAAGAAAGCATTGTATGGAATCAAGCAAGCCCCAAGAGTATGATATACCAGATTGGATAAGTATTTGTTGAAGCTTGGATTTAACAAAGGTACTATTGATAGTAATCTATATTTCATAATTGATCATGATAAATTTGATTGTTGAAGTCTTTTTTTGATGATATCATTTTTGGAGGGGATGATAGTTTGTGCATGAAGTTTGCTGATGAGATGCGAAGTGAGTTTGAGATGTCCATGATTGGAGAGATGAAATTCTTTTTGGGATTGCAAATTACTCAGTTAGATAAAGGACTCTTTATATCTCAATCCAAGTATGTGAAATAATTGCTAAAGAAGTTTGGTATAGAAGATTCAAATCCAGTTGGTACACCTATGGTGATCATATGTAAGTTGACTCAAAATAATGATTCTCCTAAAGAAAATCAGACTAGATACAGATTCGATGATTGGTGGATTGATTTATTTGAATCAAACTAGACTTGATATCATGAATGTTGTATGCATTGTTGCAAGATTTCAAGTTGATCCGAAGGAATCTCATGTGACTGTTGTGAAGAGAATTTTTAGATACTTAAAGGGAACAATTGACTTTGGCCTATGGTATCCTAAAGATGATGATCTTACTTTGAGTGCCTTTACTAATGTCGATTGGGCAGGAGATGTAAATGATAGGAAAAGTACTAGTGGTGGAGCATTTTTCTTGGGTATGAAACTAATTTCATGGTTAAGTGAAGCATAATACATTGTTGCTGCTAGGAATTGTACTCCAAGTAGTATGGATGAAGTAGATGTTGAAGGATATGAGTTGTGTATGATGAGCCTATTGCTATATTAAGCTGATAATTCAAGTGCAATTAATATTTCTAAGAATTTGGGTGCTACATTCAAAGAAACGAGGCATATGTCTATCAAGTTTAACTTTTTTGAGAGAAAGGTGGAGTGAAAAGGAAGTCATATTAGATGCGTTGCCTACTAAGGAACCGATTGAAGATATATTTACTAAACCTTACATATGGATGCAGGTATCTTAGAGGAAGTGAGGGGAGTTACCTCCCTAATTAGAACTAAGATTGCATTGAATTGCATCCCGATGCATTATTTCCTTAGTCATGGCTTGATGCGGATTGATGTTGTGATGGAACAGGGTGAGTAGTCGGAATCATTTGGAGAGATGTCAGTTTCTATAGATTGTAATGTGTATCTTTTCCATTGATGTAAAGAGGAGAAAGAGTCATGTAGAAAAATCTTTGGGAGAAAGAGTTGAGGAGAAAGAATTAGGAGGAACCTAGGAGGAGAAAAGTGCTAGAGGTTTGTTGATGGTGTTTTTCACGCTAAGTGTGTTTCCATCAATTCCAAAGGGGGAGATTTTTGGATGTTGTAGTTGTGCTGCTAATATGTGGTTTTCATTGATTTCAACACTATTAGCATTAATGTATTTCAGCTTGTATATGTCGAGGATATTGAGAAATTTGTAATAAAGAGAGTTGTAGGATGTTGATGGTGAAGTGAAGTTCAGTTCATTGGCCAACCCAGTATGTTGATGATCATAGCTTGTGGATTAAAGGGTTTCTTGTAGAGTATATCTAGTTTATCCACATTGAGTTTCAGAGATCCACGTGAAGACTTGATCGAGTTATGAGTTTTGATGTCGTGATTTTCTATGCTGGTTGGTGTTCCCAAATGAAGATAATGTGATCCTAGTAATCTGATTTGCTACGGATGCTTCTCTAGTGTTTCATGATGCTTGTGGATGTTTCTAGTTCATGCTCTATCTTTTTTTTTGGTCCACATTGATTGTTGTGTCCATGATTGGTTATTTTCTCTTGCTTGCTCATGTTTTTCATGTTCTTGGCTGACTTGGTGATTATAGCGTGTTGTGGATCTTTGAGGAATAATTATTGAGGGTGTTTTGTATTCGAGGATGTTGTTTTGGGTAATCACTATGTTGTGGTCAAATTTGGTTGATTCACATTGATAATTGTTTATTGAATTGAGCTAATAGTTTGTATTCATTTTATATCTCATTTGGTGCCGACATGGAGATGATGTTATTTCTTGTTGCGGATATATAAGAGAGATTGTTTTATCATTTTGGAAGCATGAGTGTATGAGTGTGTGAAGTGTACAATCCCTGTGTGTGAATAAATTTCTAATCATTCGAAGGTAGAAGTGAAGTATGAAGAGTGAGCATATTTTCTGTGCTTAGCTGAAACTGTAATCAAGCATGAGCATATGCTATTTTATTAGTTCAATCTTGTGGATCTAATCCAAATATTTTTGTAAGATAGGGTGTCTTTCTTGGGTAGTAAGACTTGTTTTAATTGAGTTGTGAGCTCTTGGAAGTGCACCTGAATGCATGTGCATTCCCCATTTATATTTCTTATACTTTTAATAGGGTATAATCTTATGGACTGACCTCCACCGTGGTTTTTCCCCTAACAGGGTTTCCACATAAAAATCTTGGTGTTATGTGTGTTTTTGATGTTGTGATGATTTATTCTTTCATGGTTATTTATTAGATATGAGAATAAGGTTAATAAGTTTGATAATTTGTATAATTTTGATAACTATTGATTCACCCCCCTCTTAGTTGTCTGCCCTTGTGTTGCCAAAAAAAAACACCTTTGAGATATCAAAAACTAGGAGAGGTTATTGTAGAGGGGGCCAACATGATCTCATATCCTTAGACAAGAAATTTCTAAGCATTAAGGTTTACAAGTAACAAGCCGTCAAAGATTGCAGCCATTTTGCACTTTGGACTTTCTTAAGGGATTGAGTCAGGTTGAATGCCTTTCAGACTAATTCGACGTAATGCGGGTGTGAATGGACCAACCATGCCACAGCCTAAAAGCCAACCATACAAAGTGTTTGAGACAATCCTATTTGGTCACATGAGTTGTGAAAAAGGTTACACCTTGCAACTTTACACACACTGCTTGCATTTGACATTTTTTCCATCAATTGAAAATTCGCCACCACTAGAAAACACCTTCGAGATATCAAAAAATTGAGAGATTTAATTGTAGAGGGTCCCAACGTAATCCTATAGCCTTAGATGAAAATTTTCTAAGCATCATGGTTTTTGAGTAACAACCCATCAAATGTGCAGCCATTTTGCACTTTGGACTCTGGATTGATCCGGTTGAACCTTAGATGAGATTGATTCAACATGTTTGGGTGTGAAAGATGACCATTCATAGCCTAAACATACCCATCTAGACATGTTGACACAATCTGTTTAGTCACATGAGTTGCAGAACAAAAGTCACACCCCTTTGAAAATTTACACTGCTTGAATTTGGCACTTTTTCAATCAATTGAAAAGTTGTCACCATTGGAAAATTCCTTTGAGATATAAAACATCGAGAGATTTTATTGTAGAGGTGCCCAACTTGATCCTATAGCCTTAGACGATATGTTTCTAAGCTTCACAGTTTCTGAGTTACAACTTGTCAAAGATTGTAGCCATTTTGCATTTTAGACTCTATTAGCTCTCAAAAATGCAGGGGAATGCCTCAAGAGGTTGCCAATCTCTTGATACGCTTTAGGGTAACAAAACAAGGTTTGAAGCAATCAAAACTTCTACTCTTCTGGTGCTGCAAGACCAAGGTGGGTGTACCTCTCTGAATAATGCAGACTTTACTTATGATTATCTTTCTGAAATGCTTTGTCCACGATGGCAGATTACAGTGAACAAAATGAAACCAAACTTGATAGCAATTCTTATAATCTAAATCCTAAAATGCTTGATTAACAGATGTAAAGAAATTAAGTGAATTCAAAATGATGATATGCATAGACTAGTGCCTTATTGGGTAGGCAGAGTCAAACAAGATCAAGATGAGCAGAACTCTTTGGATGAGATACAAATTATCTAGCATATAATGTATGAACATGCAGTATTGTGACTACTAAGTTCTACTTAAATAATCCAAAATGAATCTCTTTGATTACTGTGATCAATAAAAGGATTTAATCTTTGCTTGAAAGAACCAATTGATTAATCACATGAATACAACAATTGTGTATTGAAAAGTTGAACATAAACTTGTTATGTCAACTTAAACAACCAGAGAAATCAATCATGGAGACAACTTAGCAGCATCTTTCATTTAATTCAATAGATAATTGATACCAAAAGAAATGCAGCAACATCAACTGAATCTCATAAATACCTCCATTGTGAAAATCATGCAACAATAGCCTCTGGTTTTATAATTTTATTCTAATGCATCAACTTGCAGTATATCAAAAATTCTAATCTCCGGTCATCAATTAACAACTACAACAAGCCTATTTATACACCAACATGAGAAAAATAACAAGATAAAACATCATGTCAGCCCAACATGAAAATCGGGCTCAAAGTATGCCAGCCTACAATGGTTATTCAAGTAGACTCATGTCGGCCACAATGACTTGCAATTCTATTTTCACCAGTATATAGTCGGAAAGATGATGCAAGTGGTCTTGCCGAAAGCAATTCATTCGCTTATCGCATAGCTTGTATCCCTGTTATCATATTCGCTAAGACATCTACAAAGGTATGCCGAAGGAAAAATAACACTGATTGTTATTCGCCTATGTTCCCCTATTCCATGTTCGTCATGACCGTGCACATGTTATATCGAAGTTAGGAAGTAAGCATTTTCTCCCATTATGTATCGCTATAGCTTACTCGGGTCGGTGAAACACTATATATAATTCATCGAGCTACACCGAGGGTCCTTTATCCTTCATATGTTGCCAACACTTTTGCCAACAAACAATTCCAAAACACCCTCACCAAGACAATATCCATTCGGGGAGAAGCCACATAGACCATTATGAGTTTCACCGAAAGTCACCTTACTAACTCTATGCCCTTGAGACCGGGCTATTGTTATGCCGAAAACAAGAAATGTTGCCATAGGTCATTGCCTTCGGGGAGACATTACAGAGATTTCACTAAGCTTCACCAAAGACAATGCTTTCTCCCAAGTCGCTATGACATATGACCCTTTATGCCAATGCTCCCCTGCATTCACTTATTGTCACTGTAGCTCAATGGTGTCGGGAAGACCATATACCAAAATTACAATGTTATACCGAAAGGTCTCAACCATCTCCGCATCACCAAGACAAGAGAAAACTATTTCCGAAAAACAACCTCCACATGTATTTTGGTATAGCCCATCACATTCAGGGAAACCTTTTGTAGACTTCACATTGCTGTATCGAAAACTACAAGCATATGTATCACCAAAACATCGCCACCCCTATGCTGAAAAAGACCCTCATATCGCTATAACATTCAACACTCGGTAAGACGCTATGCAGAGAACACCCTGTTTCACCAAAAATCACCCAAGGTCGCCAAGAGAGGGTAATAGTTACACCGAAAGCCCCATATTCACTCTGTCGGAAAGACCAAGACACTCACCAAGACACAATACCGATAGCTATAACCTTTGTCAATGAACCACCACACCCACAGTCGAGGAAACAAGTAGAAATCGGTGAGACCCCTTGTTGATAGTCTAAACATATGCCGATACGAGTCAAAATGCACTTGTTGCTGAAACATCATAAACTCGGCAAGATGCAAGCCTAAAAGTCATAAGATATGCCGACAAGAGTTTCCTCCATCGCCATCACATGAAGAAAGTCTCATCGACAACTTGCAACAAAGAAATAAGGAACATACACAAGTCGGGGAGACATATGGATACCTATGCCGACATGAACCAGAATGAAGAATATGCATAACTCGATGGATTCAAAGGAAGAAAATGGCAGAGCATGAGGAAAATATGCATGAAGAGAGGGAAATGCATCAAAGGTTGGACCCACTTGGAAGATTATGAGTAAAATCAACATGTGAAAATATCAATTTTTGACAGTTCTAACAGTGTCTCCATCTGGGGATGAATGATAGTCAGATCATTGCAAGGATCCAAAATCTTTGGGTGAGCAGACCAGACAAAGAATGGAATGAATGGATATGAATGTCAATGGAACTAAATGCAGAGAATGCAAAATGAAAGTGGAAATGGATGAAAAATGAATGCAAAATGGAAGTGAAGTGGAAATGTATGAAAACCTAAACTACTGTGTATGGAAAATAATTTTAAAGAGGACCATCAAGAGTTGTCCATGCACTGGAAACCCTTAATCCTCTGTGATGCTCAAGAGAAGAAAAGCTTCAAGAATTTCCCATGAAGAGGCAATTCCTGATCTTCACCAACCATGTTTTGCAAATAATATGAATCTTCACCCCCTTTTCTGACAACAACAAATGGTCCCAGCCAGAGGGATTCAAATTTACCATGCTTTCCTTTATCCTAACACCTTGCATTCCACATTAACACCAAGTCATTCTCTTCAAATTTTCTATTCTTTGCCTTCTTATCAAATAGATATTTCATCTATGCCTGTAACTTCATGTTTTGACTTTGGGTCTCTCTCCTTACTTCATCAAGCTCAGCAAGTTGTTCCATTCTGTCTTCCATAGGCTCAGGAACTTCTAAATCTTCCTGTAAAACAAACTTATAGACTGGTAACAAGTTCTGCAGGGGCATCCTAGCTTGTGCTCCATATACTAATTCAAATGGTGATTTTCCAATTGCCTTATTCACAGTGATCCTATCAGCCCACACAGCCAGTTTTAGCTTTGAATCCCAAGCTTTCTTATTATTTTCCAGCATCCTTTTTATAATCTTCAAAAGACTTTTATTGCTAGATTATGCTTGACCATTAGCTTGGGGATGATAGGGGGCTGCATAAGAGATAGTAATACCAAAACTATCACAAAAGCTTTTGAATTCATCTGACTTGAAACACATCCCATTGTCTGTGATTATCCTTACTGGTGTACCAAATCTGGTGATAATGTTGTCCATCAAGAAATTTGTTACAACTTTACTTGTAGCCTGCTTGGTTGGGACTGCCTCTACCCATTTTATAAAATAATCAGTGGCAACTAGTATCCATTTATGTCCTCCACTCGAACTCTCCTGTATCTCTCCAATGAAATCAATTCCCCATTGATGAAAAGGGGCATCAACTTGCAAAGGTCACAGTGGCAAAGCACCCTGATACTTCAATTTACTAGAAAACTTTTGACAAGCTTCACACTTCCTCACATGTGTAAAGGAATCATTAAAAACTTTTGGCCAATAATACCGAGCCCTGAGAATCTTGTGTGCAGTTGTCTTTGCTGAGTAGTGACCTCCACAAATTCCTTCATGCATTTCACTTAGAACATGCTTGGCTTGTGATTCATCTAGGCATAATAATAATACACCATCTCTGTTCTTCCAAAACAAATCTCCATCAATGAAAACATACCTTGAGGCTTGTAACTTCAAAGTCCTCTTTTGGCTGTCACTTAGCCCATCTGGACACTTCATGTATTTAAGGTAATGCATAACATTAGTATACCATGGGGTGTGCTCAATACTTGCAATTGTAGACCCTTCTTCAACATTGCATATCTGATTTGCCTCAAAATTGGTTTCTGCCATCAGTCTTTCCAAACCTTGGCCTCTAACCAGCTTAGTGATTTGTATCTCCATGTCAAACTCTTGAATCTTGTTGATCCATCTGCATATTTTCCCTATGACTTCAGATTGTGTTAAAATATCTTTTACAACAACATGAAGGACATAAGCAATCACTTTGGCTCCTACAAGATATGGTCTGAATGCTTTTACAACTTTTACCAATGCAAATGCTTGTTTTTCCATTATGTCGTACTTCAATTCAGACCCTTGTAATGATTTAATAAAGAAAGACAGAGGCTATTCATAACCATCCACATTCTTCTGTAACATAACAACAACAATAGTGTGCTTTGAGGCAAAAGAAAAAATCTAAAAAGGCTGTGTAAAATTTGGAGATTTAAGAATAGGAGCCTCTTTGATAGCCCTTTTGATAGACATGAAAGCATCCAAGGCTTTAGCAGTCCAATCAATCTTTTGTCCTTTCTTCAACATTTTAGATATAGGCTTAATGATCTTAGCAAAATTAGAAACAAATCTTCTGACAAAATTAATTTGACCAAAGAATGATTGTATTGCCTTGACAGTTTTAGGAATAGGAATTCTATCAATAGCTTCAACTCTCTCAGGATCTATTTTAATTCCTTCTTTTGAAACAATATGACCCAAGAGTTTACCTTCTGTGACTTCAAAACGACACTTCTTTGGATTTAAACTAATGCCACATTCAAGAGCTTTTATAAATACCTTTTCAAGATGTCGCACATGATCTTCAGCCTTCTTCGAATAAGCAATCAAGTCATCTTGGTACACCACCATGATAATGTTAATCAAAGCAGCAAATGCAACATCCATGGCTCTTTGGAAAGTCACTCCAGCATTGGTGAGACCAAATGGCATTCTTATGTACACATATGTTCCCCAAGGAGTTGTGAACACTGTCTTGTATTGCTCAGACTCCTTGACTTTGACCTGATTGTATCTAGAAAAACCATCCATCATGGATAATAATTCACACCCTGTTACTTTATGCAAAATAGCTTCCATATTGGGAAAAGGATAATTATCCTT
Source organism: Sequoia sempervirens (assembly GCA_007258455.2). Taxonomy (NCBI): domain Eukaryota; kingdom Viridiplantae; phylum Streptophyta; class Pinopsida; order Cupressales; family Cupressaceae; genus Sequoia; species Sequoia sempervirens. Next base: position 30,971 of record VDFB02363205.1, read on the forward strand.
GAGAGATGCCATGTTCAAATTTCTAAAGTCCACACATAGCCTAATGTCACCATTATTTTTTCTCACAGGAACCAGATTTGAAACCCAGGTTGAATGTCTGATTGGTTTAATAATTCCTCCATCCTTGAGCTTGGTCAATTCTTCCTGCATCTTGGGCTCCAAAGTTGGATTTATAGGCCTTTTCTTTTGTCTAAAAGGCTTGGCGTCTGGTTTCAATGGAATTTCGTGCTGAAATAAATCCTCCCTGTAAGCCTTCAAATCTTCATATGACTAGGCAAACACATGTTTGTACTTTCTCAACAATTCAATTAGCATTTGCCTAATTGTTGGGCTGATCTTCTTTCCAATGTATACCTTTCTTGGAGCTATATTAGTCCCCAATTTAATCTCTTCAACATCTTCATTTCTAACTGGTGTTTGCTTCATTAGAGATTTATCATTTCCATCATATACCCTTTCCAATGCCACTAGACCCTTAGGAAATTTATTTGTTTTGAGTTGTAAGATCTCCCTGCCAAGCACAGTTTGTTTTCCATCTACTTCCTCAACAAAAGCATTGAAATCAATCTCTTGAGTTTCATATTGATCTATATAATGAAGAAATTTCAAAAGATCATCATCATCATTAAAAACTTGCTAGCTGTAAATGTTATTAGGAACAACAGGCCTTGTCTTGAACTCAACCTGTGATACACCAACCAACGTGATATCATCTCTTTTTAGTGCTACATTTGCTAAAAAATCTGCCATTATGTTTTTTGACCTGTCAATCCATTCAATTGAGAAGGCATCAAATAATTCAATTGTGTCCCATATAACATTCCTGTATTGCTTTAATCTCTTGTGTTTTGCTGCATACTTTGATTTAATTTGTGAAACAACCAACTCAAAATCACCATAGACAGATAACAACTTAATCTTGTGTTTCATAGCTATGTTCAAACATCCAGGTGAAACAAATACAATCCCAGTTCCATTACCCTCTTGACTGCAGGCCCCATCAAAATACATCTTCCAGACACCATTGCAATCAAGTGCAACATGTTTCTCAATTGGATCACTATTGGTTAATTCTGGTTGAGCTGGTTCAATCCTAAAACTCCCCAAATCAACATCACATAAACAATTGATCTGATCCTGTGGCACACTTTCAACAAGCTGGCTCATTCTTGGCTCTTTGTATAACTTGACCTCCTGACCATTCACTGGTAGAGTAGCATAAGATAAATCAAATTGAACATTCCCACCAACAGCTGCAGTCCATTGTCTTGACAAAAGCATCCCAAATTGAGGAGTATCAATAACTGTTATGTCTATATTATATGTTGCTTGCGGATATGTAGCCAATTTGACTTCAACATATTTTATAATACCAACCAAAGGAATAGGTCAATTATCCCTTGCATAGCACTTCCCTTCATAGGTATCAACCCACATGCCAAACTGTTTCATTACTCCTACTGGCATAATGTTTATAGTAGCACCAGAATCAATCATGCAGTTCCTCAGTAATTTATTATTTATAAGCAATGTGGTGAAGAATGGATCCACTTGTGGAGGAGCTGATAATATATCATTCAAGCAAACCTCATAATTACTTACCTTTTCCTGCCTGTTGACTTCTTCACAATTCATATTTTTCTTATTCCCATTTGTAATCAACTGAACAACATCATCTCTGTACTTTTTAATTTTCATTAATTCAAGAAGTGGAATAGACAGTTTTACCTAGGACAATGCCTGAGTGAAATCAAAAGAAGAGCCCTCCATCTTGATAGTTTTCTTTAATTCTGGCGCTTCTTTCTTGCTTTCATCTTTTTCTTTTTACTAGACTGCACAGGCGTCTGTATTTCTTTATTCCTTATTCCAGACTGATTTCTGTTTAATTTCATCATGCTGCTCACTTCCTGATTTTGTTGCATTTTCCTGTGTTATCTTCTGATCTTTTATAAAGATTCCCCCAGGAACTCCATCTGGTTCATTTACTTTTCTATTTCTCAACCAGTACTTACTTTGTGCTTGTTCAACTGCAGCAACAGTAATTCTTTTTATTTCATCCGCTGTAGGTCTCCTCACATTGTATTGAATAGGTGTCTCAATAGGATGTGGTTCTATGTAATCTTCATTAGAATCATAAAAAATCTGTTGCTTAGCCATATGAACATTATACTTCTGATTGGAGGCATCATATTCATTGCCCTCATCCTCTGAAGAAGCATCCCTTTCCTCAACATAATGAAGAACATTTGAAGTTAAATATACGGTGTGATCTTCCTCATTATTTTCCCTCAGTAATCCTTCTTCCTGCATCCTTTGTGCCACAATGCAGTAATCTGGAGAATGTGGCTGATTGCAAACCTCACAAAAGTAATTATTAGTCACCATGTAAGCTTCCTTCTTGCTCAATGGGTCAAGGGTCTCCTTGCCTCTTGGCCTAGCTGCAATAGGTTTTCTGTCTTTCCAATCTGTATTGTAAGGCATATCATGCAATCTTGGTCTTTCACCCCTATTCTCATTCCTGTATGTATTCTCTTGTTTGTACTGATAATTACTACTTTGCTGAGGAGGCTTGGGGTTGTCTCTCTTATTAACTATACCCGCAGCCTTTCTGTTATTTTCAATTGTCAAGGCAATTTTCTGTGCTTCAGCCAAGTCCCTTGGAAATCTATTTCTTAGTTCGTACCCTGCTTTGGGATAAAATGCACTTAAATACATACTCAATGCAGCAGAATCTGACAACCTTGATTCATGAGGGACCTTAGTATGCAACTTGTTGAATTTACGGTTGAAATCATAAATTGAATCATTTTGATTTTTTTGAATCCTCACCAATTCATGAAGAGCTACATCTGGAGCACTTTGATTCCCAAATTTTTCTAAGAATTTGTCTTGAAACACTCAGAGAGAATTAATTGAATATTCAGGCAAGCTGTTAAACCAATCCCTAGCATCTTCAATAAGGGACATCATAAACAACCTCATATGCAAATCTTCATGTGGCATACCTATGTCTTGAATGGACATATTGAAATTCCTTAGATGTTCTTTAGAAAAAATTGCATTGTTCCCTACAAACTTGGGAATCCTACCTCTCTAGCTACCATCCATAGGATAAGGGCATGGATT
>VDFB02363205.1:34196-96431 GCA_007258455.2 Sequoia sempervirens
AAAAGATTTGCTACAAGATTAGAACAACATTACATCCCAACTCAAATATTCTACTAATTCGCTCTAAGAATTCTCTCACAAAAGCCTCTCAAAGACCAAGAGAAAGGGATACAATGGAGAATGATCAACTAATGGATGATTTGGGAAGCCTCCTATCTCCTCCTTTTGTACTTGAATTTTAAATACGGGGTTAAAAACCACCATAATAAATAAAATAACAAATTAACCCCCCTCCTTTGGCTTTTATAATTATAAGCCTTACAAAAAACACTAAACCGTTTATATAAAAACAATCACTCCCCCATGTAAAAATAAAAACATTAAACCCCTTAATAAAACATTTGGAATTTTTTTTTTAATCCCTTGGCTTATTATATTCACGGGCTATTTGAGTTTATGGGGTTGAGTTTAAAAATAAAATAACAATTTAGTGTTATTTTAGGAGGTTTGTTTTTTCTTATGAGTTAATTTTGTTGATTTTTAGGAGATTAGGATCCCACCAAATCTTATTGGGATCCCACAAAATCCGATGGATTTTTGTGAGATTAAATGAGCCTCCACACTTTATTTTCAGAAATAAAGCATGGTACATGAATTTTGTGAGATTTTTGCCACATCACCTGCAACTCCCACTTCACCATCTAGTCAATTGCCATGTCACATGTCGAAGAATTACTCATTTTGGATTCTAAACCGACTCAGCCTCTATTTTCCCTATACTGATTCCTACTAAAGTAAAACGAACATCAAGCTGGAATTGTGATGATGAGACCTTTCATGATGAAACTCCATTTTGATCATTTTGATGATGCTGTATTCTCATCCCTTTTCTTGTCCTTGGGAGCTGAGTTGGACTAACTTTGGACCCTAAAGTTTCGACCACATAACTCTGAAAGCAAACAAACCTCTTTTCACACCCATTCACAGAATTGATACTCTAGTATTTTAGAGCCTGCCACCATGGGATCACTGTAGAACTGTTCACTTCAATTTTCTTAAGTTCCATGATCCACCTCGACTGGGCCAAATTAAAACTTCCAATTCCTTCTGGCCATAACTGGGAATTTAAATTCTCAACATTTTTATATTAATACATTTATTTATATTATTTAACAAGAAAACAAAAAATATGAATTTTAATATACAACTGTTCCAACAAGTTCTAGTAATCAATACCAAACTCTACCCTCTACATTTTGCTTCTCAAATCATATACTCTTCAATTCCATTGGTTCTCGATTCCTGCACTCAATACAAAACTCTAACAATTCCCTTTACAAATCTTCAAACATATTAACCCTTCCCCTACCAACCTAAAATCTTTTTGCTAGGCGAAAGGAACACAATGCACTACATCACTTGTTAAATTTTTTTATGATAATTTGTGTTGGTGACCAAAATTGTAAGTCTCAAATCTTTATTAAAAATTGTTCTCAAGATATTTTGTGTTGGTGATCAGAATTGTAAGTCTCAAATCTTTAAAAGTAAGGGTTTTCTTGAATGTCAAGGTGTCAAAATCTAAAGCTTTGGAATCAAGTAGAGAATCTTAAAATGAATTATTGAGGTGGGTAAAGCCTCATTTACTTTTGTCTCTCCTAAACAAAGGGGGATTTTCTAAGGTATTCCAATAGATATCATTATAATGAGTAAACGACTCTAACATAAATCATACCCATTGAATATTGCACCCCTATTTTAGTTGTCACTTTGTATCAATATGTTGGTTTGAGGGATTTAAAGTTCAACATTGGATTAAGCAAACAAATTATCACACCAACTATTTGAAATGTCTTTCAAGATAGCCCTTAGTATTGTTTCATACATTGAAGTGGCAATGACTAACACCACCTTCGACACAAACTAAATGGTATTTATGATTTGATTATTTTGGTGTTGTGAGATGATAGAGAGATGCAGCCAATAATATATTGGTGCTTATATACAATTGGGCTACAAAGTTGTTGAGTTCATACAAAAGATGCATTAATAGCAACTAATGGTGACAACTTAATAAAGGTGTCACAAAAGACTATATTTTTCAAAATACAAATGAAAACTAGGTTCTACACTTACCTTTAGGGAAATAACATGGTTGTAGAATATTTGATGTCTATTTAGTAATCCTTGAACATACCCTTACATATCTTATATTGCTCTGAAAAGATACTCCATAAACATTTATGAATATTTTATAGTTCTTTAGCTAGCTAACTAATCAACAACACATCCAAAAATGTATACTATGTGCTAGGTGACACTTAGTCAAGGTTGAATTGGTTTATCACTCACTCTTCAAAAATTACAAATTGTTATTACAAATTTGGGATAAACCAATAAGATTACAATATTAGAATTATTTACGTAGAGTTGTAAAATGAAAACCTAGGGTTTTTGTTGAGCCAATTTCTTCCTCTACTATGCTTCCTAGTTTTCTCCCTTTTCCATCCTCCTCTCTTAGAATAAATTTCAAGCTCAAATAACCCCCAAAAAATTACAACCAATAGTAGAAGATGTGAAAGCATCATTAAATTTGAGAATCCATCAATTGTTACATGACCGAGAGTGATTATATCTATCATGGGTTGTTTCTCTATGAATCATGCTTGAAAATGTGTTCAAATATGTATAGAGGTAGGTATCATCAAGGCATGGAGGAATATTTTTCTATGATCTACAAATATTCACTTCATTAATGATGTTGTTGGGGTTTGATGTGTATACTAAGAAGGAGCTTATGAAACCTATTGAAATGGTAGCCAAACTTTAGTCACTTCATTAAATGAACTATAGGTGTCTTCCTCTTTTCTTGCTGCTATAAGTTCATGATATTTTAGTGAATAGTTATTTATAAGCAGTAGAAACCATTCTAAACTAGTTGTACTGTTGTATTTTTTTGTTAATGACATACTAGGTCAAGTTGGGAGGTTATTAGAAGTGAAGAATGTAAAAAGGGAGAATTTTGAAGTTTTAATAGTTCAAGGTCGAGGATACCTCATAACCAATGTCAATGTCAAGAAGTCAAGGATCAAGGGTAAATCATTCTTCATGCTCAAAGAAAATAAGTGTTAGAATTGATTATTGAACCCCACAAATTTTAGAAATAACTTGCAACCAAAACACCTATCACATGAACAAAAAATGACTAAATTTCTATGTAATCTTGAGAATTTTATTGATCCAAAAAAACTGAGTAGGATTTTGAAGATATTGGATGATTACAATGCACAATAATGAATCTTTATGATAAGGAAAAAGAAAAAAGAAACCCTAGATGAAACCCTAGGTGAGGATTAAATTAGATTATAAAAAATATCTTGATCCTACACTTTGAGATAAAATATCTCATGACCTAAGAATAAAAAAGAACTTTCCTAAGGTTATTTTAAGTATAATAAATTGAAAAGGGGACCTAATTATTAATTCATGATTAATTAAATAATTAGGTTGTTTTTCTATTTTAATTTAACACCTCCTTAAGTAAAACTTAAGGAGAAGCTAAAAATATAATGATGAATGCACAAATGGATAAATGGATGGGTCCTGACTATAAGGAATGATGAGGTATCCATGTACAAACAAATAAATCTCCCATAATTGAAGAAATGGAGAAAACCTGCATGTGGAAAACTCCTTTGTAAAAGAGAGAAAATGAAATAAATGTGTATTAGTGAAGGAAGGATAGTAGGAGGAGTTGATATTATTTCCCAAGAATTTCTTATGTCATGTAAGTACAAAAAATTTCCCCCCAATATGAGAGAGAAGATGAGAATATAATCCCCCCAAAAAGAAGTAATTGTAGTGTTGTAAATTGTGACCCTTGACAATTTCACACTATTTTTTGCTCCCCCTGAATTATTGAGCCCAATTGGGTCCCTAATTTCTTAAATTATGCATTACATAGTCCATTTGTATCACTTTTTGAGAAACTATGAGCATTGAACAAATGCATCCAATTGTTATTTTTCCCTCAACACCTAATGTCTTAGAAAATAGGGCCAGGGCACATTCACCCTAGGGTGTATGGTTCCCCCTATTTTTTCGAGGACCAATTTTGGATATATCGATGTTTGCATTTTAACATTTAAAATTCAAGTTGCAAATGTCGACTATCAGGATTTAATTTTTGGAAAATTAGAGAAATTCCTATAAATACCTAGTTATTGCATCATTTGAAAATCATCTAGAAAACTATTGGAAAACTTATGCTCAAGAACACTATCAATAAATTCAAGAGAAACATTTCAGAGCTTGATTACAACAATTAAAGATCCTAACATCATGTCAAATCCTATGTGATTTTTTGTGTGTTCATGTTATCTTTGTTTTGTGAAGGCTAACACTTTTGTAGGTCTCCAGAGCATTCAAGAAATCAAGCAAGCAAGATCCAAGACCTTGAAGTGATGTGCATGACTTTGATCCTTGAAGGAAGCCATTGAAGGATGGTGAGTTGAAACACTTTGTGATTTCATCATTTCTTCCTATCAATTATCATTTTATCATTGGCATTGCTATTGTGCAAGTGGAAACACTAATATGGGGGTTTGACCAAGGAAAACCCTTAAATGGCACAACCCTTTCCTTTCTTTTCGTGTTCAAGTTTCAAGCTTGGAGAGGGTTGAAAGAAGTTTGAAGACAAGTTGTTCATTTTTATAATTGATTCCCTACACCTTGTCAACTCACGGAAAATCACTTATAAGATTATCCAACAGTGTTCCAAAAACTCTACAACCAGGAATCAAAATCTCATATTTGTCATCAAAGGATCTCAAAAACAAAGAAAAAGTAGCATACTAGGACCCATACACCCTAGGGCAACTTTGTCCCTTTACAGTGATCAACTTTTCAAGATAGGTACATAGTCCTCTACACTTCCCAGATCTGCCTACACTTGATTGTTTTATTTTATTAGTTGTTAGATTATTACATTTTATATATTAGGTCATATAGTCTAATTAGGTTAATCATAGAAAATAAATTCCAATCCAATCTAAGACCCTGAAAGATGTAGATCCATGTCTAATTGGCTTACCTTCATGGTTGAAAGTTAATATAAACACTTTGTGATCTTCATCTTAATGAAACATAGGAAAATAACACAAAACAAACAAAATATTGAATCATAGGTTTACACATTAGACCTAGGGTTCCTATTTTTCTTTGTTTAATTTTGGTGAACTTGACATTTCGACATCATATACCTTATGAAAATTAACCCTACATTTAGGTGTTTCTTTGTATTGTTTTGTATTTCTCATTTAGGGTTTCATTTTTGTATTAAAAAAACATAAAAAATTTAAAATCTTTGCATCTCATATTACATCATAGGTTGCATTAGTGTTTATTTCAATTAGTTAGGTCAAATATACATTCAAAATTTCTCTTTATTGTTGCATACTTGCATTTGATTCATATTGTCTTAAATTGTGAAAATTCTAGAAACATATTCACTTGCAAACCTATTTGCACATAGAAGCGTAACCTTTAGATAGTATAATAAGCATTCAAATTTTGAACTTGCAAAACCCCTATCAAGGACTTAGACACCCTTGGGTGCCTTTATCCTTGTACACTTGCATCACTAAAAAATTTCACACATCTTTGTATCTATGTCTTCATTCTATTTCTGCTTGCATATCTCTGAATTGGAGTTCTTAATTGCATGTATTCAGGTATCTTTCATATAGTTCAAAAAGTAAAAAACATTATACTTTTTATTCAAAAATTGCATCAAAATCATCATTTTCAGGTTGTGGCCCATCTTAGAATGGCTCAATTGTTGCATTTTAGATTTGGAAATTGCATTCAAAATTGTCAAAACATCTTCCACATTGTTGCACACTTGCTTTTTTGCATCACATTGGCATAAATTAAAAAAAAATAGAAAATTATCACTATTAAACTTTCTTGTAAGTAGATCCAAAATCCTTTAGTAGTGCCTTACATAGTCAAACTTTGAAATTTCAAAAACCCTATCCAAGTCACAAACTTCCTTGGGCACCTTTGTCCTGCTATTTTTAGCTTAAATTCCTATGATAGAGCTCTCTCAATGTCCTCTATCCAAATTTGATGTCTATTTTTCAACTGTGTTTATAGAGCTATTTGATTTTGATCATTTGATATATAATGCAAATAGCAAGATGTTTCATTTTCAAGGATGTGGTTTTGATATGGCAATGCATGACTTGTATAATTATAATCTCCCTACTTATGAGTACAATTTAAGGAAATGAAACAAATTCATTGAAAATCATGCTAGTCATTCTCCCAATATCTCTCCTAATTGTGAGAGTAATTGTGAGAGTATCTTGGCACAATAGAATGAAATCATTGACACATTTCTTAATATCACTTTTCCTAATCTTCATTCATCTCCCAACATCTCTCCCACTTGTGAGAATGTTTTGGTGGAAGAGGATGCAATCATAGATAATCATGACAGTCATAGTTGTTCTTCTCTCGATACCTCTCCTACTTGTGAAGAAGGTATCTTAGTGTTAGAGGATCCAAACATTGAGCATCATGACAATCTTGTTTGATTCTCTCCCAATACCTCTCCTACTTGAGAAGATATTGTAGAACATGAGGATTAATAATTGATACATTTATTTCAAAAGATATTAAGAGGGATTGCATAGATGAAGATGCTAAGTTGACCTTAGATCCCCCCTCGATTGAAGATCATCAACAAGAAGTCAAATACATTGAGGTTATGAATGCACAATTGGCTATTACATCTCCTTTTATTATTGGACCTCCTAAAAATCCTTTTGGACCCCCTAAAAGTCCTCTAATTATTGGACCTCCTAAGTCACCTCTCATTATAGGACCTCCTAAACCTCATATCCATATCCTAAGCTTTACAAAAAAACTTACTAGTAATCATGTGTCACAACAACCAAGTTATCATACTGTAGCTCACATATAATACTAGAAACAATAAGCAACCAAAAAAAACTCTAGTATCCATCCCATTTCCTCACCCATATCTCCCACCCGCACCTAACATTTCAAAACATAGTGGTAAAGAATTTGATCTTGTTGAGAAACTTTGTAACACTCCTGCTAAGATATCCTTATGGGATTTGATTCAAGCATCACCTATTCATCATGGTATGCTTCAAAATGCTTTAAAAAAAGTTGTTGTCCCTCCTAGTGCTCAACCAAATGATGTGGCATCTTTTCTTGAGAGTATGAATTCAACTAATTTGGACATTGTCTTTCATAAAAATTAATTAACCCCATTGGAAACACAAAAACAAAATGATGCTTTATATTATTAATAGGGTTGGGATTAGATGTACCCTTATTGACAATGGTTCGGGGCTTAATGTTTGTAGTGTTAATCTTTTGGATAAATTTGGATCGGATAAAACTTTAATACAACCTATTGATTTTTCGATCAAAGGTTTTGATAACATCGAAAGACAACCGCTTGGTGAGATAATATTACCTGTTAAAGTTGGTAAGGTTACATTGTAAACTCCCATCCATGGCATGCCCCATGATCTTTCATATAATCTTTTCTTGGGTCCATGAGATGAAAGGAGTGCCTTCAGTGCTTCATTACTTAATGAAATACACTTATAACAATAAGGTTTACACAATAAAAATTAATCCTAAATCGAAAGATAGTTTACAAACTAAAATGGGAATGAATAATCCTATTAGAATATTGAAACCAACTACAAAAGTGGAACCTTTGCATAGAGAAGATAAAGATGAGTGTCTTTCATTGGTGAAAAAGTTGTTAGATGATGAATGGGGACTATTAGATTTGACACCTACATTCATGGGGGAATACAAGATTACATAATCAAAATTAAAGAAAAATAAAGAAGTCACAATGATATATACACAATCTATCACTAAATCATAGAAAACACTATATTCCACAACCTCTAGCAAAGAAGTAAACACAAATTACACATCTACTCATGATTAAAGTGATTATGGGAAGCCACCCTTCTCAAAAGAAATGGAAGTCATTTTTGGAAGAGGTTATGAACTCCTAAAACAACTTGGAAAGCCCCTTGTTTTTTTAAATCACCTTTTGCGGTGGTATAACACCCCTTGAGTTTTTAGCCTTATCCTATCATTGTTTATGTACCCCATGAGGTGAGTTTCTTTCATCCCCCGTGATATTAAACTTTGTACACCCCTTGAGGTGAGTTTTTTATCTCTTGTTACATTAAACTTTGTGCACCCCCTAAGGTGAGTTTTGTTTATCCCTCATGATGTTAAACTTTATGCACCCCCTGAGGTGAGTTTTTTGTGCTCCTCGAAGAAATATTTTGCAAGATAGTTCATGGATTTAGCATAACAAAGCTTGTTGGGTCATAAACTTGAGCACCCATTTTTAGCATGGCCACCTAGCATTACAAAACTTTCTTGCTAGTGGAGCCATGTGTTTCATTAGTTTTTAGCATTTAACACAACTTGCTAGACTTGTGGAACCCATCATATTGCATGGAAACCTAGCATAACATAGCTTGATAGCCAATAGATCCATGTAGCCCATGAGTGATGTTTCATAAATAAATTGTTAATCCTCATGGAAGCATTTATTTATTTGATGGATGATGTTTGGTATTTGAGATAAATTATCACTGAGGTGTCTTTTCCTTATCGACTTGAATCATTTCAGTACTAACCTTGTGTTTTGTTGCATATATTTTGTGTGTCATCTTCATGTTTACATCATGTAAATACATCCTGTTTGTTTCATTTCAGCATCATCTTTATGTTCCATCATGCCATGTGTTTTCATCATGTATGCTTCATGTTTTTTAACATGAATGTTTTTGTATGTTGTCTTGTTGCATTTCATACATGTGTGTTCTTTTGTGCTTATGTTGTCTTGCTATACGATCTTGAATCCTAGGGGCTTGATCACCCACTAGATTCATTGTCATCCTATCTCTTCAACATTTGAACAATTGAAACCCTATTGACATATATTTTTTTACTTTAGTGTGAGTCTAAGTGTAATTTCATACTCTCACTAAAGTGGGGGCTAAATATAGCATCGTAAATTGTCACCCTTGATAATTTCACACTATGTTTTTCTCCTATTAGGTGACCTATTAGGAAAAGAAAAATAGGGTGGGTTACCAAAATAGGACTGATAACACAATTAGGTGACCTATTTTCCTCTATCTCACTAGGAAATGAGATCCACTTAATGAAATGACTTACAACCCTTAGGTGAATCAAGTCAAAGTGTGAATCTATGGATTTCTTCTTTTTTCAAGGATGGGGGTCCTGATTAAGCAACACTTTATGGAGAAAGATTAAAAATAGAAAATCAAACCAAAAATGTAATCTACAACTTGGATATAATAGATTAAGCTCAATACTGATGGAACCAGAAATTGAAATGTAGATCAGAGAGAGGTAAGATGATGTTTACCAATCACCAAAAGTGTTATTATAAAGCTATTTTTTTACTCATTTTCCCAAGGGCGAATGTGTCCCGAGTTAGGGCTTGTCTGTAACTTTTGAGAGCTTCTGCTATAGATCTGAATCCTTCAATTTTCCAAAGTTTTAGGTTTGACAAGCTGGAAATAAATTCTATACTTGAGTTTCCATGAGATGACAACTTTTGCAACTTTGACAAGTTCTCCATTTTTTATCTTCAAGAGATCTCCAATATTTATTCCACCTAAATCTACAAACACAAACCAAGAGGGAAAAATGTTTTGTTTTTGGTGAATGGGGGTTTCCCTTGCTCAAACCCCATTTTGGTAATTAAACCTTGAAATGAAACAAAATAGCATGAAAGGAATGATGGATGGACAACTCTATGTCACAACTCACCAAACCCTTGAATGAACCTTGGAATGGAAATATTTAACTTGCATGAAATGGCTTCAATGGATGTGGATCTTGATCTTGAAACTTGATTTGAAACAATTCCTTGAATTATTGAATGGTTCATGAACTCTACATCATCATATTAGTTCCAATAACATGCATGATGCAAGAAGACTTTGACATGACAATTGGATCTTGATTGTTGCAATAATTCTTCAATAAATCTACTCTAGAATGCCTTGAATTTCTCTTTAAATTCTCTTGTGAAAGTGCTCTTAAGATAACTTGAAATTGCTTGCTTGCTTGAAAGTCTTAGATTGCTTAGATCAAAATTGATAGTTGAAACATAGTGAAATAGCCTTGATATGTAACCTCAATTTCCCAAAATTAAAATATCACAAGTTGACATTTGAATATAGATTTGAGTATGTTGAAATACTGCTAAAAATATAATTTAAATTTAGGTCCTAGGTCTAAGTGAGGACCCATTCTCTCATGGGCGAATGGGTCCTAGGTCACTCACCTAGGACACACATTGCTCAATGAGAAGAGTTATGTTTAAGAATTAATGAATGCTGGGTTTCCTCTTTGGAAAATATGATTAATTAGGCTTGGATTTGAATTAAAGGGGCCAATTAAGTCAAATTAGCCTCAATTAATTAAGGGAGCCCTAAATAAGTGTGAAAGTGTAAAGAGGTACACTTTACAACACCAAAAATAAGGTATAATTAAGTCCATTTTAATTAATAGGGCCCTAAACTTAATGTGAATATGTAAAATACATATTACAACACTAAATTAAGGCACATTTTTCTAATTAGGTGTGAAAATGTAAAAGGGATACATTTTTCTACACTACATAGTGTAAGTTCATACTCTCACTAAAGTGGGGGCTAAATGTAGCATCGTAAATTTTCACCCTTGAAAATTTCACACTATGGTTTGCTCCCCCTAAATTATTGAGCCCAATTGTGTACCTAAATTCCTAAATTATGCATTATATAGACCATTTGTATGACCTATGAAATTGTGAGCATTGAACTAATGCATCCAGTATATATTTTCCCCTGACACTTAATGTCTTGGAAAATAGGGCCAAGACCCATTCACCCTAGGGCATATGTGTCCCCCTATTTTTCCAGAGACCAATTTTGGATATGTCAATGTTGTTGGTATTTTAAAATTCAAGTTGCAAATGTTGACTATCAAAATTTAATTTTCAAGAAATTAGAGAAATGCCTATAAATACCTAGTTATTGCATCATTTGAGAATCATCTAGAAAATATTGGTGAAATTATGATCAAGAGAACTATCAATCAAGTCAAGAGCATCATTTCAGAGCTTTTGCAACATTTCAAGATCCTAACATCATGTCAATTCCTATGTGAGTTTATGTGTGTTCATGTTATCATTATTTTTTGAAGGCTAACACTTTTTTATGTCTCCAAAGAATCCAAGCAACCAAGCAAGCAAGATCCAAGACCTTGAAGTGATGTGCATGACTTCAATCCTTCAAGGAAGTCATTGAAGGGTGGTGAGTTGCAACACTTTGTGATTACATTATTCCTTCCTATAAATTATCATTTTATCATTAACATTTCCATTATGGAAGTGGAACACTAACACAAGGGTTTGACCAAGGAAAACCCCTAAATGGAACAACCCTTTCCTTCTCTTTGAATGTGTAGGTTTTGGGCTTGAAGAGGATTGAAAGAAGTTTTAAGACAAGTTTTTCATTGTTACAATTGGTGCTATACACCTTGTCAACTCATGAAAACTCACATGATTATCTAACAATGTTATGACAACTCTACAACTCAGAATTAGAAGCTCAAATATATCATTAAAGGATCTCAAAAATAAATAAAAGTGGCATACAAGGACCCATACACCCTAGGGTGAATTTTTCCGTCTACAATGATCAAAACTAACTTTTTAGGATAGGTACGTGGTCCTCTGCACTTCCCAGATCTACCTGCAATTGATTGTTTCAGTTTATAATCAATTATCAAATTATTATGTTTTATATATTAGGTCATATTAGTGAAATTATGATCAAGAGAACTATCAATCAAGTCAAGAGCATCATTTCAGAGCTTTTGCAACATTTCAAGATCCTAACATCATGTCAATTCCTATGTGATTTTATGTGTTTTCATGTTATCATTATTTTTTGAAGGCTAACACTTTTTTATGTCTCCAAAGAATCCAAGCAACCAAGCAAGCAAGATCCAAGACCTTGAAGTGATGTGCATGACTTCAATCCTTCAAGGAAGTCATTGAAGGGTGGTGAGTTGCAACACTTTGTGATTACATTAGTCCTTCCTATAAATTATCATTTTATCATTAACATTTCCATTATGGAAGTGGAACACTAACACAAGGGTTTGACCAAGGAAAACCCCTAAATGGAACAACCCTTTCCTTCTCTTTGAATGTGTAGGTTTTGGGCTTGAAGAGGATTGAAAGAAGTTTTAAGACAAGTTGTTCATTGTTGCAATTGGTGATATACACCTTGTCAACTCATGAAAACTCACTTACATGATTATCTAACAATGTTATGACAACTCTACAACTCAGAATTAGAAGCTCAAATCTATCATTAAAGGATCTCAAAAATAAATAAAAGTGGCATACAAGGACCCATACACCCTAGGGTGAATTTTTCCCTCTACAATGATCAAAACTAACTTTTTAGGATAGGTACGTGGTCCTCTGCACTTCCCAGATCTACCTACAATTGATTGTTTCAGTTTATAATCAATTATCAAATTATTATGTTTTATATATTAGGTCATATAGTCAAATTAGGTTAATCATAGAAAATAAAATCTAATCCACTCTAAGACCCTAAAATATGTAGAACTAGGTCTGATTGGATCACCTTCATGGTTGAAATTCAATCTAAACACCTTGTGATCTTCATCTTAGTGAAACATAAGTAAATAACAAAAAATAAATAAAAGCTTGCATTCCAGGTTTACACATTAGACCTAGGGTTCCTATTTCTCTTTGTTCCAGTAACTCATGTGTCAATGATGAAATATTGAAGAATGCATGTGTTGCACTAAATAAAAACAAAATTTCTCCCCTTGAGAATAAATATTTCCATTGGTGATTGGTGAATCCATTCCCATAAGTGGGATGTATAGGGAATCCAAATCTAAATGTGTGTCTTTAAAAACTACTAAATTTTCCACATGATGGAATTAGGTGATGTGAATCCAAAATCCTATGAATACTGATGTAGAATAAGCTCCAAAAATAATGATTATGGGCTAATAGTGATTATTTGGGTATCATGAAATAGGAGATGAATGTACTCAAGGAATACTCTAAATCTCCAATACGAGACTCCACAAAAATGGATGATATGTATAATAGATATGAATACCAAATAGCTATGTCTAGAAGAGAATGAATATCCTATTCCAATGAATAAATGAGGGATACAAATATAGCAATGCTAATCTTATCAAGAACAACAAAATATGGAGATATGATCTCAATAGGAAGAATGGGAGAAAGGAGAAAGTCTCAAAACTATCAAATTATGCAAAACTTTTCATATACTCAAGCTCCCATAAATTATCATCATCAAAGGGTACTTAGTCTACATCATCACGAGGAATGAGGAAATATAAAACAATATCCTATAGTAATGGAGAGATATTAGGGTCTCTATAAATCTCCCACAATCCAGTCCAAAATGTGTAGGGATAATCAATTTCGGATATAACACACATAGTGTCATGATCAACACTAGAAAAAATCATTCCTACAACATGATAAATGATATTAACTCAATTTGATCTATTCCATGTTATGTTTAGTCTAGGTATGAGTCCATAAAGATAAGAAAAAATATTAAGCCACTGAGATGTGTCGGGATGTTGTTTTGCTAAGATGCATAATTATCCTTTTCTAGGACTACTAGAAAAGGATGAACAAAAAACCCATGATACCTCCTCAAATGATAAAATAAGACACCAATAAACTTAATGCATATAAATAAAATCAAATGAGGTCACCTTATGCAAAAAAAATTTCCAGGTGTCAAGATTTCCAAAATGGTTTTGTTGGCTAGAACATAGTATTCTCAATAAAAAAAATTGTTTTAGGGGAGCCTCCGCCTATGGTAGGTTTACCAAAGTGTTGGGTGGTAGAAAAAATAGTTCGTTGGTAGGTTTTTCATCTAAGCCAATGAACTTACTGTCAACAATTAAAGTTTCCACATTTCTTTAAAAAAAAAAATCATTGCAAAAGACCCTAGCTAGGAAAACTGAAACCAACATTGGATTAAGTGAAATTCACCTTAAAATTCAAAAACTACCACTCTATTTTTTTTAACACAAAAAAATTGAACTTTAATGGTATGCCCTATGTACCACACTATATAAGTATGGATTTCATACAAATATATGGATTTTTTATGCTAAATTATTTGACTCCTATTTTTTTTTCCTTTTTTTCAACTACTTGTATTTGAGTGTTTAGATAGGTGATATGTAGGTTTTTGGAATTTCTAGATGCAATGGTGATGTTTGGTTTGCTCCAATATATGTGTCATTTTTTCTTCAATGATGAATCTCACAAATAAATGGTAGGAATTCATAGATCTAGTGCTATGATATCATGTTTGAGTTGATTGTTGATAGGTTCAACTCCTAGAAATCACTTGCAACCAAAACACCTATCACATGGAGAGAAAAAATTACTAATTTTCTATGCAACCTTGAGAACCATATTGATCCAAAAAAGTATCTAAAAAGGTTTTTAAATAGATTAGATGATTACAATGTACTATAATGAATCCTTATGATAAGAAAAATTAAAATAAACCCTAGGTGAGGATTAAATTAGATTATGAAAAGTTTCCTCATCCTATGCTTAAAGAAAAAATCTCATGACCTAAGAATAAAAAATAATTTTCCTCAATTTAGCTGCTACACCCTTAATATTGGTGTATATCAGCTTATGAATAGTCAGCTTGTGGCTATCTTAACTCTTAATTAAGTCATATTATCATTATTATATTCTTATTTAGTTATTTAGGTCAGCCTTAGGATTATATAGGGCTATCTAAGTCATCCTGGGTGATATCCTAGGCATAAATAGGTATATATAGGAGGTAGTGAGTCTTATTTCATCTTCATATTGTGAATTGTGTTCTCATTGGAGATATTGGAGGTTTTCCCCGACAAAGTAGCTTGTTATTCTTAGTTATGATCTCAAGTATTTGCAATATATTTCATATCATCTTCTTCTATTGTGCAAGTTATTTCATTACTAGTGGTATCAAAGCATGATCTTGGCACCATAGAGGCAAGGCTTCTTCTCAATATTGGAGGTGATTTTGGGGAGAGTATATCTTTCAAATTTTGGAATGTATTTTATTTTATTTTTAAGGGTTTTTGAAGACCATATTAAAGAAGCTACAATCCAGATTTTAGAGGATTTGGAATAGATTTGAGCAAATTATTTTAGAATTAGGGTTTCTACATAATTTATTTGGAAGTTGGATATCTTTCACATACTACTGAATTGGAGCTTGATTTTTATTGGGTTTTTGAAGAAATAATAGAGGAGCCAACATTCCAATAGAGAAATTGAAGTAGAAATAAGTGAGTTATCACAAAAAAATAAGCTAATTTCTTGGAATTTTTTCTAGGTAAGGGGTATCTTGGCCCTAGTAAGTTATATTAAAAAATTCACAGAATTAAAGTTTCATTTATGTGATTTATTTCAAAATTATTTCTTTCCATCATGACGGGGCCTACAAGGGGAAAAAGAATGTTGTCACATTGGGGAAAAACCCTAAAAGGATGAGGTAACAATAGAGGATATTAATCCCAATGAGGAAATCAATAAGGTCAAGGAATACATTTCCTCAATGAAGATGGATATGTCTGACCTAAGAGAAGATATATCAGACATACAAAGAATGTTAAGTGCCTATTTGAATGAACCAAGAAAGGAGTTTTAAAGCAACCAAGGTGAAACTTCTAGGTTAGCTAATCTTGACCCAAATTTTAATACTCCTATGAGATCTAGGAATTTGTTTCCAAAGGTGGATACGTACAAGTTCGATGGCAAGGATCCTCTAACATTCATAGGCCAAATGGAGATTTTTTTTAAAGTACATAAAGTCCCAAATGGAAAAAAGGTCATGATGGTTTCCCTATATATAAAACCAAATCAATTCATTTGGTATCATTGGCTTTGTACTCATCGAAGGAAAAAGGGCCTCTCACTATCTCATGGTCAATTTTTATGGAAGAAATCTAAGCACAATATAGCAATAGTGTGACAAAAAACTTCTTCAGCCAGCTTTCTAAACTTCAACAAACAAGATCAGTTAAGGATTATATTCAACAATTCCAAAATCTATCCGTAAGAGTGGATACAATTATAGAGGAGAAATTCAATGGTTTATTTTTGGGTGGTCCCAAGGATCACATTGAACATGAGGTACGCATGTTTAGTCCTAGCTCTATAAATGAGTCTTTTAACTTAGCACATAGGGTAGATGAGAAGTATTTGATTCCTAAGAAGCAAGGGATAATGTGATAAGAGAGAAAGGATATTCAACACCTTCTCTTCCTCAACCTACTAGGTTGACTCCACAATAAATTGAGGAGAAAAGAGAAAAAGGCTTATGTTTCAATTGTGATAGCAAATACAGTCGAGGGCATAATGTAGTGAAAATAAATTATTCTATATTGAAGGTCCAAGTGAGGAAGAAGAGGAACCCATATTAGAGGATGAAAGGGGGTCAAATGAGGAATCACATGATTCTCAACCAATTGTTTCTTCTCATGCACTCTCAAGTTTTAGTGATCCACAAACTCTCAAGGTAGTGGGTTTCTTAAAGAAGCAAAAAGTAACAGTGTTGATTGACTCAAGCAGTACCCATAATTTCATCAATAAAAATTTGGCTACACGTCTAATTTTTTTTTATATATCTAGCTCTGGAGTTTCACATTTTGATTGCAGATAGTGGTACAGTTAGTTGTTCTCAGAAGTGCAATAGCATTAAATTATCCATGGGAGATTATTACCTTGATAGCCCAATGTATGCAATATCCCTGGGGGCAATAGATATTGTGTTGGGAGTACAATGGCTTACTACTTTGGGAACATTTGAGATGAAATTCCAAGAACTATTCATGAGGTTTCAATCAGAAGAAAAGACAATAAAGCTAAGAGGATTGAAGGCAAGGTCTCCATAAATGGTAGGCTCTCATCAAATGCAAAATTTTCTTAAGAAAGGAGTTGATGGATTTGTGACCCAATTATGTTAAGTAGAAGTCTCTCAGTCTAAGGCTCCCACCCATCTAGATTTACAAGAAATAATTGATCATCACTCATTGGTTTTTGGAGATATGCCTAAAGGAATTCCTCCTAAGAGGGATAATGATCATGCCATACAACTAGTTCTAGGGAGCCAAACACCCAACATCAAGCCTTATAGGTAACCACATATATAAAAAAGAGAAATAGAAAAAAATGTTGAGATGCTAGAGGAAGGAATTATCAAGCATAGCCAAAGTGCTTACTCCTCACATGTGGTGATGGTACGTAAAAAGGACCAAACTTGGCGCATGTGTTCAAACTATAGAGTTTTTGGCAACACAAGGGTAGACAATTGAGAGGGGGTGAATCAGTTGTCACAAAAATTAAACAAATGAAACTTATTAGCCTTATTCTTAGATCTGATTAATAACTATGAAAGCATAAATCACCAACACATCAAAAACACACATAACTCAAAGATTGTTACATGGAAACCCTGTTAGGGAAAAAACCATGGTGGATGTTAGTCCATAAGATTATACCTTGTTAAAAGTATAAGAAAGATAAATGGGGAATGCAAATTCATTCAAGCTCACTTCCTAGAGATCACTACTCAATTACAACAAGGCTTACTACCTAAGGAAGACACACTGTCTTATAGAAAGATTTGGATTTACATCCACAAGATTGAACTGAGAAAATAACATCTGCTCATGCCTGATTATAGTTTCGGTTAAGCACAAAAAATCTGCTCACTCTTCATACTTCACTTCTTCCTTCAAATGATTTGAACTTTATTCACACATAGGATTAACACACTTTGCACACTCATACATCCAAATGATAAAAAAATCACTCTTATGTATCTACAAGAAGAAATAACATCATCTCCATGTTGACACCAAATAAGAAATAAAAAGAATACAAACTGTCGACCCAAAACATAAATAAATTACAATGCGAATCAACCAAAATTGGCCACAACATAGTGACGACCAAAAAAAACATCCTCAAATTCAAAACACCTTCAATAATTATTCCTCGAATATCCACAACACACTACAATCACCCAGTCGGATAAGAACATGAAAAACATGAACATGCAAGAGAAAATCATCAATCACAAGTGCAACGAACAATGTGGACCAACAAAAAAGATAGAGCATGAACTAGAAACATCCACAAGCATCATGAAACACCAGAGAAACATCCGTAACAAATCAGATTACTAGAATCATATCATCTTCATTAAGGAACACCAACTGAAGCAACAAAAAAATTGTCAGAACACTGAAACTCATAACTCAATCAAATCTTCATGTGGATCTCTAAAAATCAACATGGATAAACTCTATATACTCTACAAGAAACCCTTTAATCTAGAACCTCTGATTATAAACATAATGGGTTGGCCAACGAATTGAACTTGACTTTACCATTGACAACTTGCAACTCTCTTTATTATAATTTTCTCAATATCCTCAACATATACAACTTCAAATGAAATCAATGCTAATAGTGTTGAAATCAATGACAACCACAAATCTACAACACTACCACAACATCCAACAATATCCCCCTTTGACATTGATGGGAACACATGATGTGAAAAACACCATCAACCCAACTTTCTCTTTTAGCACTTACTCCCCCTTAGGTTTTGACTTTTCTCCTCAACTCTTCTCCCCACAAAGATTTTTCACATGACTCTTCTCCCCCTTTTACATCAATGGAAAAGATACACATTAAAAGCTCTGAACACATATCTAAACATCTGACTACTCTCCCTGAGTGGAAGCCACCACAATATCAATCCAAATCAAGATATGACTATGAAATGCATAGATTGATGCAAAACAATGCATCTTAGTTTTGATTAGGAGGGATATTCACCCCTAGCTTCCCTCTAAGATACTCAAAATTATCCTTAAATATGATCTTCAACAAATAATTATCCAATCTAGCATACCATTCTCTTGGGGCTTGCTTAAGTCCATACAATGCTTTCTTCAACCGACAAACCATATCTTCTGAATCAGTCAATTGAAATCCATCAGGTTCAATATACACTTTTCTTCCAATTCTCCATTTAGAAATGTTGACTTGACAGCCATCTGATAAACCTTGAAATTTTTGTAAGCAACATAAGCAAGAAACTATCTCACAAATTCAATCCTAGCAATAGGGGCAAAAGTATCTTCAAATTCAATCCCTTCCATCTATGAATATCCTTTACATACTAGTCTTACTTTTTTTCTAACAACTTCAACTTGCTCATTCAGTTTATCCCGAAAGACCCATTTAGTTCCAATTACATTTTTGTCCTTAGGTCTAGGAACAAGAATCTATGTATCATTCTTCTCAATTTTTTGTAGCTCTTCTTTCATTGCTTCCATCTAATGTTCATCTTTGAATGCTTCATTGATATTATTAGGGTTAGAATTTGAAATCAAACAATATTCCTTTGCAATTCTTCTCCTAGTTTGAACACCTTTTTTCTTATCACCTATAATCTAATCTTTTGAATGATTCAATATAACATACCTTGAGTCCTCAGATGTTCTTGAACTTCAGGTTCTTGTGATCTCACTTCTGCACTTTCACTAGTTCCTTCCTCTTGACTTTTCTAATTCACCGGAATGATTTGCACTTGATTCTGAGTTTGAACTGTACTAACATTCTGATCATCTAAATCATATCCACAGGTTTTGGATGGTATAACTATATCTTCATCAACCTTGACATTACTACTTTCAACCACTTTCCTCAATCTCTTATTGAAGCACTGGTAGGCTTTACTTTTAGTAGAATAACCAAGAAAGATGCCTTCATCACTCTATTGATGACATTTTCTGCACAACAACTTAGACAGAATATAATATCCTATCTCTCTTGAAAGGTAAATCTCTATCAGCAAGCTTCAAGAGATAACCACGAGGTCTCTAATGTCAGGTCTTGACAATGAATAAACAACTTAGTGATAAATGTGAAAATGTTGGTAATCATAAAGGGACTTTACTACAAGTAAAGACTGAATCTTTAATTTATCAGATCTAGCAATGTAATGATACTTCAATCCTAAATCTAACTAAAGTGATAAAAGAAATGACAAAAGATAAGGGTTTCAGAGAAATCACTAAGATTAATACTACTCCTAAGATTAACAATGTAAATGATGAAATACTTGAAATGGACCAATCCATCATAAACTAATTCCTACTCAACCTAGATGAATCTGCAATCTTACAAGAACAGTGCAATCTTCTGAGGTATTAAAGATTTTTAGATCATGAACATTTATCCAAGACAATCCTAAGGAAATTGAAATGAATAAACCTTCACAGTTGAACTAAGCACAATAGATATATGATCCAGGCTAACTTTGCAAAGCAACTAACAGTTAGCTAGCTGCAAAAAGTATGGACCAGGAATTGCTGCAAACACTTTAAGCATCAAATCATAAACACCATTAAATCACTTCTATTTCTAAATTTAACATAGATCTAATACTTCTCAAGCAATCTTAAAGAATGGAACAACAAGAACCATGCAAGATAAGAATAACACAAGTATGGCACCAAATCACAATGTCATTACTTGCATCAAATTATCTACTAAAGCAACAATTCTAGTTTTTTGTTACAATATCAGTTATTTATTTATCTATGTGTCTAGCCCTTACAAATGAGGCAGAATGCCATATTAATAGAACCCCCAAGATATGTCGGCCTAGTTAGGGTTTACAATTATAATTGGCCACAAAACAAGTCAGCCAAGAGAAATTCAAAATAAAATAAACTATGCATTAAATTCTTGAACTTCATCCAAGTCAGCCTAGGATCTCCAATATATTTCAGACCAATGCATGTAAAATAATAGGGAAGCACAAATTCCAATGTAGCCCAGCATTAACTGCCTTCCCCTTGGTCTTTATTTCGATCCACCATATCATGCACCATCAAAAGTACTTTGTCCAGGTTGGCTATAGGTGGCAGAGGAAAAAACTTAAGTCTCCTTTTGATTGACTCAATATTTTCTCTTGATTGCTCCACCGATTTATCCCACTCAACCTTATTGTTCTGATATTTATCTATAACTACAATATCAGTAGCTGCATCATCTAATTGATGTTCAATAACCAAATATTCATTGGCTGGAGAATATACATCTTGCCACCATTTTCTCAATTGTTTTAAGCTCAAATGCTTAGGTGCAAACCTCCTTCCCCTTGTCATTATCTCAAAGAAAGAAATGCATCCATTATAGATATTGGTCAAGGTATCCTTAATTTTCCTGCTCTGCTTATATATCTTCTTCAGAACTTTCTGTGTAAAGCTTCAAACCATTCCCAAGGTTCTGCAGGTCTGGAGGAAGGGAGAATTCCATCATTCACTAGCTTATCCTTAGTATATTTCAATATGGTTTTGGTTTTCTGCAAGAGGAGGTCTACATCCTCCCTATCTTGAGCCAATACATCTTTCAACAAATCTATTGCCCTTATTGCATCTCCTCCAATTGAAAGAATATCCTTGATAGCACTATTTCCTTTAGTTTGCACCCCTTGTAGCCAATTTGTTGTAGAAAGAGCAGTGGTCTTCATTCTTTTGATCTTAGTGATAGTTTCTTGGGGCAGGAGACTTGTAGCAGAGGATGAGGAGCTATGGACTGTAAAGGTTTCATCAGATCCTCTAAATATTTCTAGATCCTTTCATTCTCTTTCTTCAACTCCTGTTTAGTTTGTGCTTCCTTTCTTAATCTTCCCAGGATTACTACACTAGAACCCTCATACTCCTCAATATCCTATTCCATGGAGGTGGGACCTAGGTTAATAGTCTGCATATTATAATCACTCCCAGTAACCTCATCTCTATTCCTTTCTATAGCATGAGTTGCAATGTGGACCACTCTATTATTTTCTTCATCTCTTTCGATCTTGGAGATGACCCTGGCCTTCTTCTTTCCTTTGTCTTTTCCTATTTTCACTAGTAACTCATCCCAATTGGGTGGGTATCATCCACAACAACTTGTTTTCTCCTTATTTCTTTGTCTAGCCACTCTGGAATAGTGGAATCTGGCTGTATTTCACTCTGTCCCACTTCTTCTTCCTGGTCCTTAGGTCCATCTTCATTCAAATCCTACCTCTCTGGAATCTCATATGCCTTATCCTCCTTTTCTTCAGTATGCTCTTCTTTGTGCATAGGTGATGGAGTCCTAATAGGTGTTTCCTCTCCCTGAGGAGGTCTATCTTCTTCACTTCTAGTGGGTGAGTCCTCATAAGTCACCAAGGGAGACTGTTGAATTCTCTCAATTTCTACAGTTGCACTATGGAGTTCACCTTCTTGGAATTCTCCTCCCTCCTCACTTGACAGGTGCTCTAGTTGTTCTAATACACCATGTGGATTATGGGATTGAGGAGCCTCTTTATGTTGTTCTACAGTAGAGGTTGCTGGAGGAATATTTGTCTTTGGCACACTATCCTTGGGAGGAGTTCTTGATCTCCTTGTATATACTTGCATCTCTTCTCCAAAAATTTCTACATTTACCACCATCGAAGGGTCAGCTTCACTTTACTCCTTAGAAGTTCCACCTTTCTTTCTTGAACCCCTTGTTGTTTTCCTCCTTTTAGGTGTTGGGACACTGTCCTTTTCTCTTCCTTCACCAAGTTCTTCTACAGATTTTTCTACCCTTGAAGTGGCAGTCCTCTTCTTTGCTTTTGGTTTCCTCTCTTTCTCTTGTTATTCTCCTAGGGTACCTTTGATCTTGATCTTAAAAGGAGAATCCAACTTGGTTTTTCCCTTAGGATCTTCCTCAGCCCACTCCTCAGAGGTGGAATGGAATTCTAGATCTCCCATTAGATTATATGTACATGGTACACCCTCACTTTCAAGTTCCCACACCTTATGATTGAGCCATAACTTGGTGTATTTCATCACATGGGCCATGATTTTTCCTAATTTAGTCTTTTCTTCCTCCAGCCAGTCTACCTCTCCAATTGGTATGTCTTTAATTGGCTCATAATCATGACTCTGGATTAAGTCTCCATCGTCCTCCACCTAATTAGGAACTATTTTCACACTATACCTTTGGACTACATCAACTAGGAGTCTATAAAATTTCCTTCTTTCTTACCTCAAACTCATCCTTGCTATTGGCCCAATAGTCCTCTATATCATCTCTATGGTGATATTCATTGTTGGCTTTCTTTTGTGCTTCACCAATGATATCAAAACCCTGCCTCTTGGAATGGTAAGACAACCCAAGAGTGCTCATTTCTTCCTCCGAAGCATAGGCTGAATTAATTGAAGGACATACCTCTCCAGTGCCTAGCTTCAAAGGGAAGTCCCCGCCAAATCCAATCTTATGTTTATCTTTCTTCACAATGGCATCAAAGTCACATATTTATCTTGTAACCTCCAGGAGTATGATATGATCAGTGGGATACCTTGGAAGTCAATATGGAGCCCTCTGACAACCATCTACTCTTATGTAAGAGAAGGCGGAAAACTGTATAAACCAAGCCCCATACCTCTTGATCAACTCCTTGGCACTATCTGATATTCTTACATGCTCTGCACCTTGGATCAATCTAGTGATGTGCATGATGAATGCATCATTCACCCTCTTGTAACTTGAGCTCCCTAAGTGCAATTGAGGGTAAACCTCATAAATTACATCCTACCCAAATATTCCTCTTGTGCTCAATCCTTTATAGGGGTGGAATCTTCCAAGTGCATAGACTAAATAAGAAGTCATGGTGAATGTCTTAGTCTGCAACACATTGCATAATTTCTCATGGATCACAACACTTATGATACCTGCCCAATGATAGTTGATCTTCTCCTCTTCCATCCTCACAATGGCATGGCACATCCAATTCTCGAACATACCTGCACTCTTTAGACCTACCACCCGGCTAAGCAATGTGATGGCATCATAAACTTCTTGCTTAAAATTTTCCCTGCACAACTACCTGGGCAGTTTAGAGAAATGAGACTTTGGCTTTTCAAGCCAGGAATTGATAACCTGCTGTGACTTAATAGTTTCCTCATAGTACCTTTTAGCTGCCTCCATATTGAATGCTACCACATGGGATATATCTGGCATGTCAAAAGTTTGTGCAATAGAGATAGGGTTAAGATTAGCTAGTACCCTCCCTTGAGGGCCGACTATCCTTTGTAAATCCCTTTCATAGTGTCAGGCACATTCCAATATCAACTCATAACATTGAACTGTGGGGGAAAATCTTTCTATGTGAGATAATCTTGACTCCATTAGTCTCCTAACCAATAGTGGAGGATCTTTTTGTGCCATTCTTTCATTCAACTCTTCATAATCCCATCGACCCACATTTGTATTTGAAACTTTAGACCAAACAGAGGCTATATTACTTTCTAGAATCTTTCTCTTCGTGTCCAATTTGACTCTTTCTGCTTCTGAGATGGAAGATCCCTCCATGTCACTCTTAGCTTTTCCAGCTGCTACCTTGCTTGATTCAACCTGCATCAACTGAATACCAACATAAAAATTACATTGTTGATAACATATTCATCAAAGTGTTAGCTCAAAATCATAGTAAGACCTCCGAATCAACCATAAATCACCATAACTGAAAAATTCTAATATTCTAAGCTAACCGGGGAAAACTAGTCTAGGAGGAATTTCAAAAAATTCCAGGCCAGGCAGATTGTCCCGAAGAAGGCATGAATGCCAACAATGGATCATCGAAATGAAGAAAAGATGCATACAACATTGTGTAATCTATCAATTTAAAGCATGAAATGTTAAGCATCCATCATTAAATTCACCCATTTCACCCCATCTCTAAGTTCCACAAAGCACCACAGAGAATCCGGAAAAATCCAGCCAGACAGGAATTCTGTGAAAATAACGATAGCATATGAACTTTAGGGAAACGAAGGGACAAAGGAGAAATCAGAAAAATCTGGAATCGACAAAAATCCGTGAAGAAGGAAAAGTTCTATATTTTCAACACACACCCTAGGAAACTGAAGGTTAAATGGAATCTGGGAAAATCCGGTCCTTGTAGAATTCCGCGAAGCCCTCACAATCCCAAAAAACTATCATTATGTTAGATTTTCTTCGATACGATCTAACCATCCATGAATCTCAACTCTTCTAGGCTCGACTCGAATCTAGTTCAG
This sequence comes from Sequoia sempervirens, assembly GCA_007258455.2. Taxonomy (NCBI): domain Eukaryota; kingdom Viridiplantae; phylum Streptophyta; class Pinopsida; order Cupressales; family Cupressaceae; genus Sequoia; species Sequoia sempervirens. Next base: position 59,469 of record VDFB02363205.1, read on the forward strand.
GTTTCTATCAACCCCTTTGGATTAGGATTGCTTGAGACATTAAATGATGAATATTCATGGCAAACCAATGATGCCCTAGATTTAACTGTTGAAACTTCTGCCATGGGTGAAAGGAACTAGCTCAGAATGCGTCAACTTGGACCAAACTAAAATATTGACTTATGGGGCAAGGCACGGGAACCACTTGAGAATGCAGAACATCATCGAAATCCAACTGGTTAACTAGTGTGAATATAACATGGGCATTAAGAACTCTGAACATCAAGTACAACCCTAGTTTCAATCGTCAAACATGCAAAATCGAGCTCCCAGACGGGCTTGAAATGACCATGACCAACCAATAATTAACAATTCAAAGGAAGGGATCATGGTAACATACCATAAGTGGATCAAATTTGACCATGAAGAAAATGAGCTATGAACTCAGATGCCCTAGTGACTAGATCAAACTGAATGTAAGAAATCCAAGTGCCCTAGCAAGCAAATCAATAAATCTGAATGCCCAAATCGCCAAATATCAAATGAAAACGTAATACTCAATGAAGGATGAGATCAAATGGTGCAAAATTTGTTTAAATTCAATCACACTTGTGCCGTAGAGATCGTACCAAGTTGCATTAATTCCACCGAAAAGACAGACTGAAGAAACCCGGGAACCCGACGACAAAATGGATTTTTTGGGAAAATCTGGTCTAGGAGAAATTTCGTGAAGAACCAAATTTTTTGACCTACAGCACTAAAACCCTTTCATCGGAGTTTGAGTGAGATCCGGGAAAATCTGGATGAAGCAGAAAATCCTGAAACATAAAAAAAATATGAACTTTGTTCAGAACTTAAGTTTTTCAATGTGCAACTCAGGAGAATCACTTAGGCAAGCAAGATAAACATTTAATCTCATGCCAAGGCAAGATAAATCCTCAAAATCAAAGGGCCAAAAAATCAAGAATAAAAGCGAAAGAGGGTTCCAGCTTTTAGCGGGGTGTGTGTGCAAAAATTGCACAACACACTCCTAGCATCAAACTTTCCTATATCTTCATCTCTTTTGATATAGCATTTACTCCAAAATATTTTTAAGTATCTAACAGTAGGCTTATGACCAAACCATAACTCATAAGGGGTCTTATCCAGATCACCTTTGTTATGAACTTGATTGAGAGTGTACACAATAGTACTGACAACTTCTCTCAAGTAGATATGAGGCATGTTTCCTTCTAGCATCATAGTCCTAGCAACATCTAGAACTTTCCTATTCTACCTTTCCACAACTCCATTTTGTTGAGGGGTCCATGATGCAGATAACTGTCTCTTTATCCCATGTTCTTCACAAAAAGATTTAAACTCACTAGAAATGAATTCACCACCTCTATCTAATCTCAAACATTTAATCTTCAAACATGTCTCTGTCTCAACCTTAGCTTTAAAGATCTTGAATTTCTCAAGAGATTCAAAATTTTCCCTTAAGAAAACAACCCACATCAATCTAGAATAATCATCAATGAGTAACATGAAATACTTGTCTCCTTGTAGACTTATGACTCTTGAAGGACCACACAGATCAGTATGCACAAGCTCCAACACTTCATTTGAACAATGTTGTTTGCTCTGAAATGAAACTCTAGTTTGCTTCCCCAACTGACATTCCTTGCATATGGTATTAGTAGGCTTTATCAATTGAGGAAGATCTCTCACATCATGAGTAGAACTTATCTTGATAATATTTTCAAATTTTACATGACACGATCTCCTATGCCACAACCAACTTTCATCAACTTTAGCAATCAAACAACATTTACTAGCAGCATTCAGGTGAAAGATATTACCTTTTTTTTTTGTACCAAATGCAATCACATTTCCATAATTTCTCAATATTCTACACTTTCCATCCTTGAATTGAAGATTATATCCCTTTTCAACCATTTGTTCAACACTTAAAGATTATGCTTCAAACCTTCAACATATAGGACATCATTAGTATTATTCTTACCATCAAGAGAAATGGATCCTCTACCATGGATCACACCAGCTTTGTCATCATTGGATCTTACAACACCACCATCATACTTTTCCAAACAAAAAAATTTACTTTTATCACCTGTCATGTGATGCGAGCATCCACTGTCAATCACCCATTCATCCTTTTCTTCAATTTTGGTTGCAAGAGATTTCTCCACATTCATGCACTTAGCAGACTCAGTAAGTACCAGATCATTTTCCTTGATAGCAATAAATACCCATTCATCTTCACTTGCATTCCCTTTATCAGATTCATCATCTGTCATAGCTTCATTATCAACATAATAATGCTTTCTTTGGAATCTAGGCCTGTTAGGTCTCAGCTAAGGAACTCTTTTAGGACACCTTGAGAAAAAATGACCTATCTTATTGCATGAAAAACATTTAAGAGGAAATTTTCCTTTATACTTACCTTCTCCTTTGGGTACTCTACTGACAAGAAGTGTTTCAAGCTCATCCAGCTTTCTCTCTTGTATCTCATATCGAAGCAAAAGGGTTACACCGATGACTTCAGTTGTTGTAGGTCTCCCATGATATTAGGGGAAAAACCATAGTGGAGGTCAGTCCAGAAGATTATACCTTGTTAAAAGTATAAGAAAGATAAATGGGGAATGCACATGCATTCAGGCACACTGCCTAGAGATCACTGCTCTACAACAAGGATTACTGCCTAAGGAAGACACACTATCTTACAGAAAGATTTGGATTTACATCCACAAGATTGAACTGATAAAATAGCATCCGCTCATGCCTGATTATAGTTTTGGTTAAGCATAAAAAATCTGCTCACTCTTCATACTTCACTTCCTCCTTCAAATGATTTGAACTTTATTCACACACTCATACATCCAAATGATAAAAAAATTGCTCTTATATATCTGCAACAAGAAATAACATCATCTCCATGTCGACACCAAATAAGATATAAAAAGAATAAAAACTGTTGGCCCAAAACATAAATAAATTACAATGTGAATCAACCAAAGTCAGCCACAACATAGTGACGACCCAAAACAACATCCTCAAATTTGAAACACCTTCAATAATTATTCCTCAAAGATCCATAACATGCTACAATCACCCAATCAGACAAGAACATAAAAAACATGAACACGCAAGAGAAAATCATCAATTGCAACCACAAAAAATAATGTGAACCAACAAAGATAGAGCACAAACTAGAAACATCCACAAGCATCATGAAACACTAGAGAAATATCCACAAGAACTCAAATTACTAGAATCATATCATCTTCATTGAGGAACACCAATTGAAGCAACAAAAAATTGTCAAAACACCAAAACTCATAACTCGATCAAATCTTCATTTGGATCTCTTAAATTCAACGTGGATAAACTAGATATTCTCTACAAGAAACACTTTAATCCACAACCTCTAATGATCAACATACTAGGCTGGCCAACAAATTGAACTTGAATTCACCACCGACAACCTGCAACTCTCTTTATTACAATTTTCTCAGTATCCTTGACATATACAGCCTCAAATGACATCAATGCTAATAGTGTTGACATCAATGACAACCACATATTTGCAACACAACCACAACATCCAACAAGAGTGCTCAACATGTACACCATGAAATATAAGTTTCTTATTCTAGTCATTGATGATTTTCTAGATGAATTGAATTGAGCTATGTATTTTTGTAAGGAAAGCAAAGGTGTGAAAGCAATTTTGCTAACGTCAAAACCATAGGGAAGAATGCAGACAATACTTTTAATTTCCAAATTACAATCCAATTAAGACACACATGAAAAATTAATAGAAACTGAAATAATACACAAAGACAATGAACAACAGATTTACGTGGGAAAACCATTTCGGGAAAAATCCCAGCACACCAAGCTGAATCTCTTTGTATTTCAGTAACAACCAATTACATATAATGTAGAGATACAACTCTTTGGTATATGTTCATAGTAGCTTCATTCACTATTTAACCTCTTACAGAAATGCTCTCAACAATCCCATGATCTCAGACTCAAAATCAATCCCTTAAATCTTATCACATTCTATTTAACCCTTTTGCATTGATTTTTCCTTCCATGTAGTTCAGCTCCAGCATCGCAACTGTTGTAAAAATCCAACCGCCAACCATTTGAATTTCGCTTCCTCTGATTGGTCCACAAGATTACGCATAGGATAGTAATCAAATGGTCAAGGACGTTCAACCTGTGTTGGCATGTCGGTGAGACACTAACCATGTCTCCCCGATGCCAACACAACCAGCATTTGATATCGGCATAGGTTCCAACAGTTGGCAAGATGATATAGCGAATGCCACAAGTCATACTGAAACCACCAACATCCGTTTCATTCCTATTGGCAAGAGCTTCCTCATCGGAAAGACTCACACCAATGCTCACAAGTCACATCGATCTCAAACTTGCCATCGGCAAGACTACCGTAGTTCGCTAAGACCTCATACCGAAGTCTTCAAGTCATGCCGACGTGAGTATTCCATTCAGTGAGACAATCATCTTTCGCCAAGACATCACACTGAGCTCTTCATGTTATACTGAAGCATCTCAGTTGGCAAGACTTATCACTCGCCAAGAGGTTACACCGAGACTTCTTAGTTACATCGAAGCATCCGACAGTCGACAAGACATTTGACTTTCACCAAGACATCACATCGAGTTCAACATGTCATCCCAAAGACCTTTTACTATCAGCGAGACTCTCCAAGTCGCCAAGACTTCATACTGAAGTCTTTTTGTCACCACGAAGACACCAAGTATATCCCCATCGGTGAGACCTTCATCAATCGTTGGGACTTCATACTTAAACAAAAGTGTTACAATGATGACCATAAACAAACGGCGAGACATCACATATTGGTAAGACTTCTTACCAAGCCACCATAGGTTATCCCAATGACTATAAATAATCAACGAGACAACCCCCCATCGTTAAGACTTCATATCGAAGCAAAAGGGTTACACCGATGACTTCAGTTGCTGTAGGTCTCCCTGACATCCACTAGGCACCTGATAACAAACACTTGTATCTCCATCGGTGAAACATTCCATATCAATGAGACTACATACCGAGAATAGACCCTTCCGCCAAGTCTCCCCAATAACTGCAAGTGTATAACCATCAGTGAGAGAAAAAATAATCGGAAAGAGATCTTACCGAGTCTCCATGTCATAGCAATAGGTCCATTCGGCAAGATTGAAGCATTGTCTCAGCAACTTGAACATTTCAAAAGGATTCAGAATAGCTAGTCAGCCAGACATCAATAATGTCACAGCGACTTTTCCTTTCAGGAGTTACATGCCAGTAAGAATTAAGGCAACTATTCCAACAATCTCCCACTTGACAAAGTTCTTATTGACACCTCCAAGGTATAATAAAACTACTAAAATTCATGGGCCTTGAGGCCCATCGAACTGGCACACCACCTGTACTTTTCTATGCTCACAGGCTTCGTCAATGCATCTACAACATTCTCCAGAGTATCCACTTTCTCCAAAGAGACCTTCCCATCCTCCACCATATCTCATACAAAGTGATACTGTACATCTATATTTTTTGTCTTGGCATGGAAAGTAGGATTTTTTGCCAAACATATAGCACTCTGACTATCACAATAAATAGTAATTTTTCCTACATCAAAACCAATGTCAGAACACAAATGTTTTAACCATATTGCTTCTTTACAAGCATATGTAGCTGCCATGTATTCTACCTCTATAGTGGACAAAGCGACTACAGCCTACTGCTTGCTCATCCAACTCACTACACCACCATTCATCATGAAAATATATCCACTGGTGGATCTCCTACTGTCAATGTCCCCTGCCCAATCAAAATCCACATAACCTCGAATACTGAGAGTCCTCTATGATTCAACCAAGTTCCCATGGTAAGACAAAGAATAGTCTAAAGTTCCCTTTAGATATCTAACCACTCTCTTCACAGTATCCCAATGTGTCCTTCTAGGATTAGCCATAAACCGACTAAGTACTCCCATTGTTTGGGCAATGTCTAGCCTTGTATACACCATTGCATACATAAGGCTACCGACCGCACTAGCATATGGTACATTGGTCATGTCCTCCATCTCAGTAGGAGATTTTGGACAGTCTTCAACAGATAGCTTTGTTCCCTGCAAAATTGGAACAACTAGCTACTTGCAATCAGTCATACAAAATCTCTCTAGAACAGTCATGATGTACTTTCTCTGACTAAGCCAAAGTTTTCTATTTTTCCTGTCCCTAGTTATTTCCATTCCCAGAATATACCTTGCTACACCAAGATCTTTCATTTCAAACTTTGCAAACAACTAAGACTTAAGATCAGAAATAATTAGCTTACTATTGCCTATGAACAACATATCATCAACATAGAGAGCAATAATAAGAACTTGATCACTTTCAGCTTTGTAATATACACAATGATCATATTTTGATCTTAAAAATCCCAATGACAAAACAAAAGTGTCAAACTTTGGGTACCACATTCTAGGAGACTTTTTTAACCCATACAGAGATTTCTTCAACTTGCAAACTAGTCTTTCTTTACCTTTTTCCACAAAGTGCTCTGGCTGGGACATATAAATTTCTTCTTCAAGATCACCATGAAGAAACGTTGTCTTCACATCCATCTATTCAATCTCTAAGTCATACGCTGCTGCAAGTGACAAAAGAAATCTAATAGATGTCAGCTACAAGAGAAAAGATCTCTCCATAATCAATTCCCTGTACCTGGGAATAACCTTTTGCAACCAACCTCGCTTTATATTTTTCTACACTGCCTTCCAAACCAATTTTCATTTTAAATACCCATTTGCAGCCCACAACTTTTCTGCCTTTAGGAAATGGCACCAAAATCCAGGTATCATTCTTTTCTAATGATGCCATTTCTTCATTCATGGCTTCCAACCAAGAGTTTGAATCAAAAAATTTAAATGCCCCTTTCACAATCCTAGGTTCATCAGTGCTAGAAATTAAAGCATAGGCACAAGTAGACTCTATCAAAGAAAACCCATACCTATCAGGTTGCTTTCTTTCACGAGTTGACCTCCTCATAGGCTGAGGCTAAGGTGATTCTTCATCTTCTTCAGAACTTTTAGAGCTACTTGAGCTTTACTCAGTATTAGGTACATTTTGATTTTTCAATTCCTCTTTATCTAGTGTTAGAGGAATTTCTGCTACATCCTTTTCATTTTCTGATTTCTTCTCTGACTCCAAATCTAGTCTAGAAGGCTTCAACTCATGAAAGATAACACTTCTGATGTACAAAACTTTCTCAATCTCAGGATTCCAAAGCTTGTATCCTTTTATGCCAGCACTATAGCTAATAAAAATACACTTTAGAGCTTTGTTTTCCAACTTAGATCTTTTTTCAAACAGCACATATGCATATGCCTCATAGCCAAAGACACGAATATGTCTTAGAGAGGGCTTCTTAGACCATGCTTCCAAAGGCGTCTTCTCAACAAGAGCAGAGTTAGGAGAACAATTTACCAGGTAACATGCTATAGAGATTGCTTCAGCCTAGAACTTCTCCTCCAAACCAGCACTACTCAGCATACTTCGTGCTCTTTCCATTACTGTCCTGTTGAACCTTTTAGCAACTCCACTTTGCTATCGAGTGTAAGGTGTATTCTTATGTCTTTTAATCCCATGATCTTTACAATACCTTTCAAATTCATCTGAACAAAACTCACCACCATTGTCAGTCCTTAAACATTTTATTTTCCTACTAGTCTGATTTTCAACAAGGTTTTGAAATTCCTTAAACTGATTGAACACTTCTAATTTACTTCTCAGAAAATATAAAAATGCTCTTCTTGAATAATCATCAATAAACGACACATAGTATCTTGATTTAGATAAAGAAGAAACATTTAATGGACCAAACACATCAGAATGTATATAATCAAGCAAACCAAAAGATTTGTGAGGATTGGAATAAAATGAAACATGGTGTTTTTAACCATATATACAATGTTCACAAAACTGGAATTCGAGGTTACAATCTTCAAGCCCCTCAACCAGGTTTTTATTCTTCAAGGTTTTTAAACCTTTCTCACCAATGTGGCCTAGCCTATGATGCCAGAGCATAGTCTTTTCTGCTGGAAGTTTAACCTCCATGGAGTTTACACCATCAGGAACGTTTCCATCTTTTCCTCCATGAGTAGCTTTCTATGACTTTGTAGAGACACTATTGCATTGAATAGCTTGTGCATCCAGCTTATACAAGGTACCAATACGAGCACCTCTTGCTAGCACCATAGAGCCTCTAGTCATCTTGCAACTATTTCCAGAGAACGTGACATGCACTCCAATATCATTCAGCTTACTTACAGAAAGTAAATTTTGAGCCAGACCTGGTATATGCATCACATCATTGATTCCCTTCACTCTTCCATCAGGGAATTGAATTCTGACTCTTCCACAGCCAACAATTTCTAAAGATGAATCACTTGCCAAATACACATTTCCACCATCATAGTTTTCATACTTTGTGAACCAATCTCTATGAGATGTCATGTGGAAAGATGCTCCAAAATCAATTAGCCAGACATCATCAGATGCCCGCGTAGCCAAGGCTGCAATGAAAGTGTCTGCATCACTATGAGAAGAATCATTGTCAGAAGAGGTCTTCTTCTTCTTCTTTTTCTCCTCCTTGCAATCCTTTCAAACATGACTAGGTTTCCCACAATTCCAACACTTCACCTTGGACTTCTTGCCAGGAGACTTTGATATCCTTTCTGATTTCGATCTGGATTTCTTGTCCTTCTTCTTGCCTTTTTCTTTCGATCTGCCTCTAATAGCCAGAGCCTCCTTCACCATCTCAAAAGATTTCCTTCTCATATCTTCTGAAAAAAAAGAAGCAACAACATCTTCCATCTTGAAAATGGATGTCATACTCCCAATAGCCATCACCAGGTGATCCCATGAATCTGGCAAAGAACACAATAAGAGCATATAGCGATCTTCATCTTCAATATTCACACCAACAGATGTTAAATAAGCAATCAACATGTTGAAAGCATTCAAGTGATCAAAAATAGAACCTCCCTCCTGCATTCTCAAAGAGTACAACTTCTTCCTCAAGAACAATTTGTTTACCAAGGACTTGCCCTAATAAATAGATGCCAGTCTTTTCCACAAGGAAGATGCAATCTTTTCATCATGAACGTTTAGAAGAACAGAGTCTTCCAAATAGAGCCTTATCAGCCCCTTATCCTTTCTATCTACAAGGTCCCAATCCTCTTGCTTCATGCCTTGAGGCATCGTTCCAGACACAGCAAGCCACAGATCACAATCCACTAATAGATCTTAAATTTTGAGTTTCCACAACTCAAAATTGCTAACATTGAATTTCTCTATTTCTATCTTTTCGGATGTGCTCACCATCTTAATCTATAATTAAATTATCAGACTTCTACCAAACTCCCACTGAAAAAGAATTGACACAAAAAACCCAACCCACACAAGGATAACACAACTGGTCAGGCTCTGATACCACTTGTAAGGAAAGTAGAGGTGCGGAAGCAACTTTCCTAACGTCAAAACCACAAGGAAGAATGTAGAAAGTACTTTTAATTTCTAAAGTACAATCCAATTAAGACACACATGAAAGATTTACAGAAATAGAAATAATACACAAAGACAATGAACAACAGATTTACATGGGAAAACCCTTTCAGGAAAAAACCCACCACACAAAGCTAAATCTCTTTGTATTTCAGTAATAAACAATTACATACAATGCAGAGATACAACTCTCTGGTATATGTTCACAATAGCTTCATTCACTATTTAATCTCTTACAGAAATGCTCTCAACAATCCCATGATTTCAAACTTAGAATCAATCCCTTAAATCTTATCACATTCTGATTTTTATCTTCTATTCATCCTTATCTGCCATTACCCATCATAGAAAAATTCCTTTCGAGCGTTGATTTTTCCTTGCATCCAGTTCAGCTCCAGCATTGCAACTATTGCAAAAATTCAACCGTTAGCCATTTGAATTTCTCTTCCTCTTATTGGTCCATGACATTCCACATTGGATAGTCATCAAATGGTCAAGGGAGTTCAACCTGTGTTGGCATGTCGGTGAGACACTAACCGTGTCTCCCCGATGCCAATACAGCCAGCCTTTGATATCAGCATAGGTTCCAACAATCGGCAAGATGATATAGCGAATGCCACAAGTCATACCGAAACCACTGACATCCATTTCATTCCTATCGGAAAGAGTTTCCTCATTGGCAAGACTCATATCGATGCTCACAAGTCACATCAATCAAAAACTTGCCATTGGCAAGACTACCGCAGTTCGCCAAGACCTCATACCGAAGTCTTCAAGTCATTCCGATGTGAGTATTCCATTCGATGAGACAATCATCTTTCGCTAAGACATCACACCGAGCTCTTCATGTTATACCGAAGCATCTCAATCGGCATGACTTATCTCTCACCAAGAGGTTACACCAAGACTTCTTAGTTACACTGAAGCATTCGACAGTCGGCAAGACATTTGACTTTCACCAAGACATCACACCAAGTTCAACATGTCATCCTGAAGACCTTTTACTATTGGTGAGACTCTCCAAGTCCCCAAGACTTCATACCAAAGTCTTTTTGTCATGGCTAAGACACCAAGTATATCCCCGTCAGCAAGACCTTCATCAATCACTGGGACTTCATACTGAAACAAAAGTGTTACACCAATGACCATAAACAATCAGCGAGACATCACACATCAGTAAGACTTCTTACCGAGCCACCATAGGTTATCCCAATGACTATAAACAATCAGCGAGACAACCCCCCCAATTGCTAAGACTTCATATCGAAGTGAAAGGGTTACACCGATGAATTCAGTCATTGTAGGTCTCCCCAACATCCACTAGGCACCTGATAACAAACACTTGTATCTCCGTCGGTGAGACATTCCATATAGGTGAAACTACATATCAACAATAGACCCTTCAGCCAAGTCTCCCCGATAACTGCGAGTGTATAACCATTGGTGAGAGAAACAACAGTCGGAAAGAGATCTTACCGAATCTCCATGTCATAGAGATACATCCATTCGGCAAGACTAAAGCATTGTCTCACTGACTTGAACATTTCAAAAGGATTCAAAACAGCTAGTCGGCCAGACATCAATAATTTCATAATGACTTTTCCTTTCAGGAGTTACATGCCAGTAAGAATTGAGGCACCTATTCAAACAATTTTACCAAGTTAGATCTTAGATCTAGTTCTCAAATCTAGATTAAGGAAGAAGATACTTGTAAGAAAACATTTTGGACTCATGAGGGTCATTATGAATTTTTGGTGATGCTATTTTGTCTAACCAATGCACCATCTATATTTCAAAGTTTGATGAATTCTATTTTTAAGAAATTCTTGAGGAGGTTTGTATTAGTGTCCTTTGATGATATATTGATTTATAGCAAGACATGGGAAGAACACTTGCAACATGTAGATCAAGCATTACAAATACTTGAAGATCATCAACTCTATGCTAAGCCATCTAAGTAAACTTTTGGTCTTAATGAGGTGGAGTATTTGGGACACATAGTTTCACATGAAGGAGTAAAGGTGGACCCTAACAAAATTAAGGCTATAATGGAATGGCCTATTCCAAAAACCATTAAGAAATTGAGGTTTTCTTTTGGATTGATGGGATACTATAGAAGATTTGTGAAGAATTATAGATGTATATCAACTCCTCTCACAACTTTATTGAAGAAGGATTCTTTTCATTGGAATGAGTTTCCTACTGCAACATTTGAGAGATTGGAGGAGGCTGTGAGTATAACTTCAGTGCTTGCCACTCTATACTTCACCAAGGAATTTATTGTGGAATGTGATGCTTTAGGAAATGGTATAGGAGCAATACTCATGTAGGATGGTTTTCCAATTACTTTTGAGAGTCATCAATGAAAGGGGAAGAATCAAATCAACCCTTTTTATGAGAAGGAAATGCTAGCAATCTTCATGCAGTTAAAAAATAGAGGCCTTATCTAATGGGTAGACACTTCAAGGTTAAGAAAGATCATGATAGCCTAAAATATTTTTTAGAACAAAGATTTTTTTTATTTTTTTTAAAAAGAAGGGGTAAAAAATTTTATTCAATCAAAACAAAATTACAAGGCAAAAGCAAGATGCCCACCAAGGCAAGACCACTACAAGAACCACCAAAAACAACTTTACAAATTCATGTCTTCCACTAACAACCTCTCCAGAGTCTCAAGGTAATCAGAAGGTAAGACCTCCCTTGCACTAATATCCCAACCATCCACATTCTCAGAAGCCCACTTTGCCAAACAATCAGCCACTCTGTTCCATTCCCTAGGGATATGACAAAAGGAGATAGAATCCAAGGAACTACATAGACTCAGAATCTGTCTGACCACAGAGGCTAATTGCCAACTAACATCACCCAGCCTCTGGTTGTTCAACATATCCACCACAATCTGAGAATCTGACTCACAAATGATCCTCCTCCAGCCTAAAGAGCAACCACGCTCAACAGCAATCATAATAGCAAGAGCCTCCATCAAATTATTAGAGTGCTGACCTTTGTAAATAGAGAAGAAAAACACTGCACCACCATCATTACCTCTACCAATACCCCCAACACCAGCATGACCAGGATTCCCACGAGAAGAACCATTAGTGTTGATCTTAAGGACTCCCACCGGGGGAGGCGACCAACGCCCATCACGACAAACACATTGCTTGACATGACGGGGTCTTCTTCCCACAATGCTTCCCCTTCTACTATCCCCTAGGTTCAAATTCTGCAAGATAGCAAGATCACCAGGATCAATATTTTCAGACATATCACACTTAGCAGAAATAGTCTCCTGAAGCCTGCTAATTATCTTCTTCCACAACTGAAAACTCTCCAAATTTGAGCCACCAAAGACTCTACGGTTCCTCTCCAACCAAAGGTTCCAGAGGATAAGAACAGGGCCAACAGTCCAAGCCACCTGCAAGAAAGGAGTCTTTGCTGGAGGCCTGCCCAAACTCTCCCAGAATTCAATAAGGGAAGAAGCATGAATACAACCATGATGCCAAGCCTCCCACCATCTATGCCATATCTCTCTAGAAAAAGGGCAAAGAAAGAACAAATGGGAGGTACATTCCTCACTGTGAGAACAAAGGAAGCAAAAAGAAGGACCCTGGAAACCTCGCTTGCGGAGATTTTCCCAAGTGAGGCACTTCTTCTGAGCAACCAACCATAAGAAGAAATTGCATTTGGGCCAAGAAAAGTTGTCCCAAACCTTTTTCCACCAATGCACCTCTGCGGGGCCATATAAGTTCTTGTCAAGCACAGCATAGCCTTGGGCCACAATAAATTTACCATTTGGACTAGGACTCCAAGCCAAAGCGTCCCTCTCATTAAGGGAGCTGCAGAGCCTGCCCTCCAAAATTCTAGTAAGGGCAGCACGATCCTCCTCGGAACCCCCCATTGGCCACTCCTACAGGTCCTTCCAACAAGCTACCTCCACCTAACCAATACGCTTGACAGTTTTAAAATGCTCCACCTTTATCCAACCAGCCGCAGAAAAAATATGGCAAAGAGGCTGAAGCTGAGGGAAGCTATAAAGAATAGGAGGGTGGCCATCCCAAGAGTTCTGCCAAAACAAAGCATCAGAGCCTATACCACAGACCCAGAAGAGACCCTCCTTAATCAGCTGAGCTCCCTTCTTGAGGGTTTCCCAAATACAAAAGCCTTTACCTGCCAAATCAAATCATGGCACATCCAGGCTATCAACACCAGGAAGATACTTGTGGGAAAGAATCTTGGCCCAATCCTGATCCTGATGGTTGCACCACCTCCAGTAAAGCTTAGCAGCCAAGGACGTGATAGCAAGAGCCATAGACCTAAGACCAAGGCCCCCAGCATGCTTCGGCCTACAAACAGGCTATCAACACCAGGAAGATACTTGTGGGAAAGAATCTTGGCCCAATCCTGATCCTGATGGTTGCACCACCTCCAGTAAAGCTTAGCAGCCAAGGACGTGATAGCAAGAGCCATAGACCTAAGACCAAGGCCCCCAGCATGCTTCGGCCTACAAACAGACTCCCACTTGACTAAACTCCACTTTGAGGAAAGAAGGCTACCTAACCAAAGAAATTTCTGAGACAAAGCATCAAATTCCTTCACAAAGGTGGAAGGGGGAACTTGCACACAACACCTATAAACGGGGAGGGCCTGCACCACGGTCTTTAGAAGAACCACTCTCCCAGCAGAAGATAGCCATCTGTATGTCCAATGACTAACCTTACTCCAAAATTTATCCAAAATCCCCTGCCAGTAATCTCTACGCTGAGATCCCAAAGCCAAAGGGATCCCCAAGTACATCAAGGGAAGAGATCCAATCTGAAATCTAAGGATCCTAGCAATCCTGCTCTGAATAAGCCAAGGGGTATTAAAGAAATAAATGGAGGATTTGTCATCATTAATACACTGACCTGAAGCCTTCAAGTAGATGTCTAAGGCTCTCCTAAAGTTCACTGCCTCACTAATTCTAGCCATGCCCATCAACCCAGTACCATCCACAAACTGAAGATGAGAGTAGGAAGGAAGATAATTGTTCCACTTCCAACCTTGGATAAAACCCTGCCGCACCTAAGACTTAATAAATCTTCCAAGACCCTCCGCCATGAGAATGAATAAATAAGGAGATAAAGGGTCCCCTTGCCGAAGACCCTGAGAAGCACTGAACAAGTCAGAGGGTTCACCATTAATGAGAACAGAGAAGGAGGAAGAGGTCACACAACTAAGAACCCAATTAACCCACTCCTCATCAAAGCCAAAAGTCAAGAGAATTTTTTGCAAGAACTCCCAGCTCACCTGATCATAAGCTTTAGCCATGTCAAGTTTAATGAACATAGCCCTCTCCTTAGAATGAGCCATAGAATGAATAGCTTCCATTGCTATCACAACACCATCCAAAATTTGTCCTCCTTCAACAAAACCACCCTGCTCAGTGGAGATCAGAGTACTGAGGAGTGGTTTGAGTCTCTCTGCAATCAATTTAGTGATGATCTTGTACACCACATTGCATAACGCAATAGGCCTGAAATGAACCAACTGATTAGCCCCCTCCCTCTTAGGTATGAGAGCCAAGAAAGTAGAATTCATGGACTTGAGCATCTATTTGTTCCTATGCGATTCTTGAACCACCTCGAGCAGATCAAACTTTATTATTTCCCAGAACTCCTGAAAGAACTCAATCGGAAACCCATCCGGGCCAGGAGCCTTACCTTTTTTCATATTAAACACCACTTTCTCTAGTTCAGGTAACAAAATAGGGCATAAGAGAGCTCCATTCATCTCAGCAGAGACAAGGTGGGGAATACATTCCAAGATGGCCCTCTCCTCAGCCCCAGCAGCAAGATCCTCTCTAGAAAATAGGTTTGAAAAATAATTGACCGCTTCCCTAGAAATATCAGCACTGGAGGAGAGTTGAGCCCCTTCAGGTGAAACAAGAGAGGAGATAGAACATCCTTGCCTCCGATCCTTCACCGAATTATGAAAGAAAGCAGTGTTCCTATCCCCCTCCTGAAGCCAATCAACTCAAAATTTCTGCTTCCAGAAGATCTCTTCCCGAAGCTCCCACTCTTCTAAACCCTTGAGAGCCAAGGACTCAGCTTTACTTAGATCAGAGGTCAACCCCTGGTCCCGAATCTGATGAGTGATGATATCCAACTTGGCCTGAGCTGCCAGCTTCTGAGCATGAAGGTTCCCAAAACATTGTTTATTCCATCTCTTGAGTCTGTACTTCACATGTTGAAGCCTCTTACTAAAAGTAAACATGTTTGTCCCATGGGCAGGCATCCCCTCATACCACCAATCCACCATAAGATCATGCAGAGACTGATCTCTTAACCACATTAACTAAAATTTGAAAGAAGGGTTTTTGGTGACACCATAAGCAGTGACAGAGAGCTTGATGGGCCAGTGATCAGAGTCCCTCCAATCAAGAATTTCTGAACTGGTGATCAACCTACTGTTCATCCAATAACACAAAACCATAAATCTATCAAGCCTTTCAGAGATGGCCTCAACACCACATCTCCTATTATTCCATGTAAAGACACCATTGGTAGGCTTCACATCTATGAGATTCAAAGAGCTAATCATATCCCTGAGCAGACTTGCAGAAGGGTCAAGCCTAGCTAACCCACCTTGCTTTTCATCCAAGCTAGTAACAGCATTAAAATCACCAGCCATAATCCATGGGAGAAACGGGTCTAAGGCTCGAATAAATCTGATGTGAGCCCAGAGATTTGATTTACCAGAGAAATCAGTAGGAGCATAGATATTAGAAAAAAGACACCTCTCTCCAGTCTCCAAACTAGAGGCAACCAAAGAAATGGAAGACCGACTAGAACACCACCATATGGGGAAAACTTTCCTCGGATTCCAGAAGCAAGCCACCCCCCCTGAACTGTTAAAAGCACCCACCCCCTGCCAATTACCTTGGGGCCAGATACGTGGAGCACAATTATCCAAACCTTCCACGGTAAGCTCAGTTTCTTGAATAAAGACCACATCAGGAGACTGAGATTCAATTAGTCTGCGAACAGCCTTTTGTCTAGGGATGTTGTTCAACCCCCTTACATTCCATGATAAAACGATCATTTATGGGGGTGGGAGAAATGGGAATCAATGGGTTTCACAGACCCAGACTCAACCAAAGTATCACCCATAATCTTGACCTTCTCTTGATCAGTCTTCCGTCCACTCCTTGACGGTTTATCAAGCGGCCCCTTTTTAAAGGATTTCTATTGTAAACCTAAACCAGGAGGAGCTTTGTTACTCTTCACACAATCTGAGGCCCCCTTAGGAGCAGGAGGATCAAGAGCCATCACCACAGAATCCTTTGTAGCTTGTGACCCCTGAAGGTCCCTGATATCCTGAACCTGGGAAGGCAAATCCATAGCCAACTGAACAACCTGATGGTCCTCTGGAGATAAAACTGCTCCTCTTCCTTTGCATCCTCCTCCTGAATCTCAAGCACACCCTTAGCCCCAGAAGAGAGCTCTACTGGAATACCTTCCTCTTGTACCAAATCCTCAAGAACATCAAACCTGTTAAAAGTGCCTTCATTTTGTCTATCCAACCAGGTTCTCTTTTTTCCTTTACCTTTGTTACAGGGCTTAACCTGAGTAAATCCCTCATCATCCACCGGTTCATTGGACAAAGGGGCCTTCCCCTTGACCCCCCCAGGAGTTCCAGAGGATGCCAAGGGGGACGATTTATTTCTAGGGAATTTGCAGTGTAAATGACCATATTCATGACAAATTCTACATCTAAAAGGTAGGGTCTCATAATCCAGTTGTTGGATCCAAGAAGAAGATCCCAAGCGAATTTCCATAGAATCTGGCAACGGGTTATTTAAATCAAATTCTACACAAATACGAGCAAAGGAAATTACCTTACGGTCTTGAGTTTGTGTAGCCGATCCCACTGGTTTTCCAAGAAGCAAAGAAATTGAGTGAAGAATATCTTCCCTCCAGAATTCCAAGGGAAGCCTCAGCAATCGAACCCACACAGGAACTCGCGAGGGGATCTCTTCAGCAGAGTTGAAGCCCATGTGCCAAGGCTTAATGAAGAGCCCCACCTGGTTAAAGAAATATGGCCCCCCTTCAAAAGCCCTATTCCTATCCGACATGCTTGAAAAGATAACTAGAAAATAATTATTAGCAGCCAAAATAATCTCCATATCACCTTCTGGGTTCCAAACTCGACGTGCCCAGGGAATCCAAAACAAGTAGAGAAAGACGAAGGCCCAAAAATTTGCAAATAAGGGCATGATTACACCAATATTCAACATCCTCCACAACTTGTTCAGGTTGAATAACCAAAACTGGTCGCTCCTCGGATCTCTCCAAACATCCGTTTATTTTTTTACTCGAAAAACCCCTTTTGAAGATGAAACCCCATCACTAGACTGGGGTTTACCCATCGGATCCTTACCACTGACATGCAGCAAAGAAGATGGCTCTACCATCTCCAAGTCCCCAGAGGAAACCTCAGAAATAACAAAACCCTGATTCTCCATGGATCGCATAGCAGCACCCTACCAAAGGCGAGAGATGGCGAAGGAGACCCACAGTTTCAGAACACTGAACACACCTGCCAAGGAAATGCCGTTAACAGCAAAAAATGCAGAAGGAAGATCCGTCCACAAGCAAGACAAAGGTCGAGAACCCAGCCCGACCAGTGCACCCCTGAATAATAGCAAACACCCCACCCCATGAGAGCTCACCACCAGACTGGACGCCGCACACAGACAGAACGCAAAACAGAAGAGCTAGGGCACGCGGGCCCTAGCTCTCACCCAGGCGCCGCGCAGAGCCATCTCTCACACATAAATATCTTTAGAACAAAGATTATATTTTGAATAGAAACAAAAATTTTTCACTAAAATGTTGGGATATGAATTTGAGATTGTATATAAGAAAGGGAAGGAAAATATTGTGGCAGATGCACTTTCTAGGAAAGATGAGAAAGATGAAGCCTTATTGTGTGCCCTTTCAATATTACAATAAAATTGGGTAGAAGAAGCCAAAGTTGAGTGGAAAAATGATGTTGTGACAAGTAAACTCATCCAATAATTAAAGAATGTTTGTATCTCTACAATAATTCCACTCTTAAGCACAAGATTCTCATAGAACTATATGAGTCTCCAGTTGGCGGTCATTCAATATTTTTGAATATGTCATCGGGTCAAGTAAGATTTTTTTGGGAAGGGCTAAAAGGTGATGTTCAAAAATTTGTGGTTGAATGTTTAGTTTTTCAAAAGAATAAAAGGGGATACAATTAAGACACCTGGTCTATTGCAGCCCTTATCTATTCCTAGCCAACATTGGAAGAGGTATCCATGGACTTCATCACAAGGCTTCCCAAATCTAAAGGTCATAATGTCATCATGGTAGTAGTTGATTGCCTCACTAAATATTCACATTCCATTGCATTATCACATCCTTTTACAACAAGTGCAATGGAAAAATCTTTTTTGGAGAATATACAAAAGCTACATGGTACACCTAAGGTTATTGGCAATGATCATGATCCTATCTTCACTAGTCACTTTTGGAAAGATTTATTCTCATGTTTGGATACTCAATTATCTCATAGCTCTTCATGCCACCCTCAATCAGATGGGAAAAATGAGGTTGTTAATAAGTGTTTCAAAGGATATTTACATTTTTTCACTTGAGAGAAATAGTCTCAATGGGTAGATTGGCTACCACTAGAAGAATGTTGGTATAACACTTATTTTTATAGCTCATAAAAAATGTCTCCATTTTTGGCACTCTATAGACATCATCATCCTTCCATCACATCATCATTGAAGGTGTCACCAAGAGTTCAAGTAGTAGAGGACCACTTGCTTCATTAACAATAGGTACTTTTAGGACTCAAGGAGAATTTAGCCATGGAACAAAATTGAATGAAGCAGTAGGAAAACCAACATCATAGTGAAAGAATTTTTGAAGTTGGGGATTGGGTCTTCTTGAGATTACAACCTTATAAGAAAATCTCATTGAAGCAATAGAAAAAGAATGATAAGCTGTCTCCAAGGTACTATGGCCCATACCAAATCATTCAAAATATTGGTAGTGTTGCCTACAAGCTAGAGTTTCCACCAACAACAAAGATACATCCAGTTTTTCATGTTTCTTGTTTGAAGAACATAATTGGGAATAATATTCCAACTCAAATAGTACTACCAGAGCTCAATGAAGAGGGAAGAATCATTTTGGAACTAGAGTTCATTCGTCAAGCATGCACGAAGAAGCTAAGGAATAGAACTCTTACTGAGTATTTTGATCAGTTACTATCAAGTATTTGTAGCATATTTTATATCATTTTAAATTCTATTGTGCAAGTTATTTTATTACATTATCTTAAGTACGATAAAGAAAAAGGAGGCCGAATTATTAATTAATTAATTAGGCGATTTTCTTGTTTTACTCTAACAACAAGGGTATCACTATAACTTTGCATCTAAAATCATATATGAGGAAGTTATCAAGAGTTCAGGATTGAAGAAACCAAGGAACTTTTCCCATAAGGTATTCAAAAATGGGAAGTCCAAACTTGCATCCCCAATGAGATAACATTGTGGAAAGTGTTAAGGATCATGGTCCATGGATGACTCATAACACATACCATATTAAAAGTATTCCCACATATTTAAATTTGATAAGACATGAACAAATATGTTCAGGAATAAGAATCATAGATGCAAAGAAGTGAGTACTCAAGTATGGGAATGGTCGTCACTCTAATGAGCTAAAAATATATATATGGAAGAAAAATAGAGTTTCAGATGTAGGGATGGTCTCTACAGGGTGCCCAAATAAGGAAAATTCCAAACCCATGCTATCAAATAAATACTTAGTGAAATGTATTGAGGATCAGAGTTCAAGAGTTCCAAGGAAATGACACTCAAGTGAAGGGATGGCCAAAAAATTGGCTATAAAAGGTTACACACCATAATGGATTGAGGAGTAAGGGTTTTAGGGAAAAGAAAGCTAGTAATTAAATTTTGAAGCTCTAACAAAGCCAAAGGAAAAGACAAGGAATGGGTGAAATGGATGTTGGGAAGAAGAACATTGAAATCTTGACAAGGAGAAAGGGTAAAAGATTGACTTGGAAGTTTTGTAAATTGATGATCAAATATATCATTGAATGGGTACTCAAGAGAAAGGATGGATGAAAATATGATTCCAACAACCTATAAAAACTTAGAGAATTGAATATAAAATACCCCACACTTATATTTTTCTTTTATTTTGGAAAGTTCTAATACATAATAGGAATATGAGGAATGAAGGAGAATAAAACATAAATTTTTTTACCAAGGTAGACCCATTAAGAGATGTTTTAGATTAGTTATCAATATCAAGTAAATATCAAATGCACAACATGGAAGTAGACTAAAGAGAAAAGAGACAAATGAAAATAGAATTTAGATATTAGCTCTAATTGAGGATGTGTGTCTCTTGCAAGCATAGTGAGAATCCAAATCTATAGGAGTAAACAAAAATAAGGGACTAAAATGGAGACTAAATAAACACACATCATCATAATTGAATAAGGATCATGAGTACACAAAGACACAAACAACATAATATTTACAATACGAGACATGTAAAATAACAAAAAGATAAACATATATACAAGGAATAATAACTTGATGATAATGACATGGGGTCTTGAGGAAATTCAATGTATGGTTGCAAGCACAATTCAAGAACATGATTTTAGGTTAGACTCTACAAAAAATCCATGGAACAAGGCCATGAAACTATATAAGCTTAAAATTTCACCCCTTGCAATTTCACATACATTCTTGCATTTGCTTTAGCATCCACTCCCTTAGCATCTTAAGTAAGCTCATTTTAGCCCTTGCATCAACCTCTTTCCCTTCTCAAGATGCTCCAATGCCCCTTTTTAATAGTTACCTTCACGCATTAGCATTACATCAGAATTTGGGCTTTTTCTGCATGTGTTGTTTTGTAGCATGACGTTTCTAGACACTAGTGCATTGTGTGGACTTTTGTGCGCTACACTAGCATCTTGTGACATTTCAATGCTCAGACGACCTTTTCGTGCATGTTTTCCACTTGTCACCTCCTTTGGTTAGTGGTAATGGCTTGAGATTCCTTGAAACCGCCCAAGAAGCTTCTTTTTGCTTCTCTTCTCTCCTTAAAATTAGACTTTTCACTCCATTTGTATCTTCTAAGTCCTTCCAAGTACTTCTAGCTTCACTCTAGCTTCATTCCAGTCTCTAATATTTTGCACAGCTTCATACAACTTGCTATAGCAGCTTCAAGCTCTCTTAAGATCTCTTTATGACACTCCTTGTAGCTCTATCTCCTTTTCTTTGGACTTGTGAGCATCTTGGGATTCCATATCCCTTATCTACTACATACTTCATGATATAGGTTCTCCTCCTTGAGCGGGGATTGCTTTTATCACCTCTTTTGTGATACAGGTTCTCCTCCTCAAGTGAGGTTTTCTTTATCACTCTTACTTGGTGGTGCGGGTTCTACTCCTAAGTGAGTTTTTCTTTCACCACATACTTTTTCTATTATGGTTTATCTCTCTCTTTCTCTATCTTCTTGGTTGTTCGTGGAGGTGGGAACACCAAAATGGGGGTTTGACTAAGGCAAACCCCTATACAACCCTAACAATTTCTCTAGATATTACACTTGCAGGTACTAAAGATATCTACTAGTTGTAGGCTTCATTACTTGGGTTGTTGTGAGCATCTTCTTTCCTTTCTTCTCCTTATATTTGTTATTTCTACTTCACTTCATTTCAGTTCTATCACTTTCTATTACTTTATCACATTTTTTAAATTATCAATAATCAGAGTAGTAGTCATTTAGCTATTCTCTATGATATTATCGCTTTTTGGTGCGTACGAGATGCCAGCACGCCTTTGGGATGCCAGTGCACTGCGCTATTGTCTATTTCCAATGCTATCGTCCTTTGGCCATGAGCTTGTCAGTTTTTCCAGAGAATCTTTATGACTTGCTCTTTCAGATTCTAGAACTTTTGCATTGTTCCTTGAGATAGTTTAGGGAAATTTTCCCTGTGAAGCTCTTTGAATGAAGAGAACTCATCAGTAGTGAATGCCCCTCTTCTACATTTTGGTGAACCTGACGTGAACATAAAATCTTCTAAAAAACTAGGAATTTATTTACCCCTACTTAGTGGGGTCATAACTTTTGACTCGGTGCTCGGAATTCAAAACCGTTTGCACCGTTGGAAAGGTCTCCTAGAGAACTAGTTTAGTCCCTAAAATACAAGTGCCTTTAGTAGTTGAATTTTAGGGACCAACGCAATTTTTGACCTCAAATTCCTCTCTGAAGACCTTCGAAAATGCGAATTACTAGAACATAGAAAATACCAAAAAAATAGTAATGAATTTAACTTCTTTTATTAACTCAGTATCTAATTTTGTTCAAAATGTTAATGATATTCCATTTCATGTGTGTGATGGTGACTTGGCTATTCCCATGTCACTTGTTATCTTTGATCCTTCTCATGAATTTCCTCTCGCTTCAGAGGATATTTTTTTGCAAGAAGATGAAATCATTGATACTTTCCCTAATATTACTCTACCTTCTATTCATTCCAATGCACTCTCTTTTGGAGATGATACATTTGTGAATGATGAATCTACCCCTCATTCCAATGCACTCTCTTCTAGGGACATTACATTTGTGAATAATGAGTCCTATCTTTGTTCCAATGCACTCTCTTCTAGAGATGATGCATTCATGAAGGAGGAATCTCTTATACCTTCTGATGAACTCTCTTCTAGAGATGTTGCATTTTTGAATGATGAACTTCTTATCTATTCAAATGCACTCTCCTCTAGAGATGATGCATTAGCGAACAATAAGTCTCCTTCCACATTTGATCCTATTTGGATCGATGTTGAGAATATTTATTCAAATAATTATTCTACTAACTGTGATAATTTTGTAAATGCAGTCTATGTCTCTACCGCCCCTCAAAGGCCTAAGAGACCGTTCATTTATGTGACTCCAGCTAGTCCCTCTCCTAAAAGGGTTTTTTCTATTAATGATGTTCCTTTTGATAGTGACCTTCCTGATTTTTCTAATGCTCCCTCTTACAGAGCAGTATCCCATGGTTATGAGAATAGAATGAATAAACAACCAAGCCCTCCTCAGGCTCCTAAACCTACAACTAAAGCACCTGGTGATTATGATCTTGTGGAGTAACTCCAAGTTACTCCGACTAATATCTCACTATGGGACTTGCTTCAATTTTCCCTGGTTTATCAAGGTATTCTTCGGGAATCCTTATAAAAGATCCTCTTTCCTTCTTCTGCTAGGTCGATAGATGTTGATCCATTGATGGCGTATATTCATGCGAATTCACTGAATATTGTGTTCTATCCGCAGGAACTCCTACCTCTAGAAGTACAGAAGAAAGTGGATCCTCTAATGATTATAGTTAATATTAATAAAATTGGTATTAGACGCACTCTCATTGACACTGGTTTAGCGCTCAATGTGTGTAGTATTGATCTATTTCCTAGAATTAATATTGACTCATCTTCTCTTAATGCTTCTCTTGTTGTCATTTGTGGATTCGATAATGTTGGTTGACAAGCCCTAGGCACGATAGTATTGCCTTTGAGGTTGGTACCCATTACCATACCTACCCTTGTAATGTTATGTCAAAAAAGTTACCTTATAACCTTCTTCTCGATAGACCGTCGATTCACGCTATGGGTGTAGTCCTATCTACCTTGCATAAATCCATTAAGTTCATTTGTAACAATTGAGTAGTCATAGTCAAGGCTAACCCTGATGCTACGCGCCTATGTGAAATGGTAGTTGTTGGTTAGGTTTTGGTTTTGCCTACTCTTATTCCTTCAATGTCTTCCCATGTGTTGATGTTTACTCCAACAGTACCTTCTACAAAGGGTACTCTTGAGATAAATGTCCCTAAATAAGATCCTTCAGAATCGAGAAATCCTAAGTCTCCCCTTCCTACTTCTAAAAGGAATGCATGTCTTGGTGATGATTGGAGTTCTTTAGACTTTATAGAATCCTTCACTAGAGAATATAAAGTTGACCTGATCCACTCAGACATTTTGATGACATCATCCAAGCCTGCTATCAAAGATGGTTACTTTTCTATATCGCGGGGTAACATGAACATAAGTTGTAATGTTCTTAGTGTTGATCCTCCTTCTGAGCAAGAGGATTATGCTTCTGCTAAAGAGGATAATGTTGGAAGTCCTATTAAAGAGGATGAAGGTGATCCCATAGAGGAGTGTGGTCCCTATTGTTGGGACAATGCTCTTTATCAGGATCCTCCTTTTCAAGACTTGCAAAAATGTTATGGCCCTAGCTTTAGGCTCACCTCTACATATGGCTATGAGCATAAAGGTGGTCGGTGTGACAAACAAGGAATTTAGGTCCCTGTAGAATTCACACCCCATAAGCATAATTTGGGGCTTGGTTTCCTGAATGAACAATCTAAATGAAGACCATGGTTGAATGGTGACATGAAGTCCACTCAACCTTGTTCT
This sequence comes from Sequoia sempervirens, assembly GCA_007258455.2. Taxonomy (NCBI): domain Eukaryota; kingdom Viridiplantae; phylum Streptophyta; class Pinopsida; order Cupressales; family Cupressaceae; genus Sequoia; species Sequoia sempervirens. The sequence continues at coordinate 84,598 of VDFB02363205.1, forward strand.
TGTGGATTGATTTATCCTCCTCTGTTTGCTTCCTTTGTGTCTTCTTCTTCTTGTGAGTAGTCAGGTCCTTCTCCACAAGATAAGGGATTCCTTCCTACTCATCATCCTTTATCCGAGCAAGAGCATACTTTTTTGCAGCTTCTACAAGCCCACTTAATCACTCTTCCTTCTCCTACACGTAATAAACTTCATAAACATGATGAAGGAAAACATTATTTTTGTGCATAACATCGAGTGCTTTTCCATTCCACTAGTGAATGTAAGGCCTTGAAAGAAAAAATACAACTTCTTGACTTAGGTACCATCAAATTCCCATTTGATTGACACACATGCCTTGTCTTTGCATGACAAGTGATATCAAGGTTCACCTCTATCCTGTTCTAAGTATCTTGCATGGTTCTCCTCCCCTATATGTTGGGGGTAGTTATAACTTGTTCTAGATATGTGTGTCCTTAAGGACCCTCTCTCTTCTCTATGCCTTTCAAAAGAAGCATCCCTTTAGTGGAGCCCCCTCTTCCATTTGAAGGGTTCCCAAGGGACCCCCTTTGAAATTCTTTATCTCAAATGGATTCTTTCGTTTCTAGCTTAGGGGCAACCTGACTAGACCTATTTCATATATTCATGTCTAGCTTGGGGGAAGCCTAACTAAACCTGTTTCATACAGTCACGTCTAGCTTGGGGGTGGCTTGACTAGACCTATCTTTTTTGTGACTATCCTACAACGTGCTTGTAGCAGCCACATGATTCTCTGATTTGTCTTGCTTTGCAGGACTGAGAACCTGCAGAGCTTCTTTACATCCTTATTTAGTGATATAGGTTTTCCTCCTCGAGTGGGGATTACTTTTATCACCTATATTTGGTGATACAATTTTTCCTCCTCGAGTGGGAATTTCTTTTATCACTTTTGCATTCATTTCATTTTTATCTCTCTCTTCTCAACTTGTGTATACCAGATCGAAGATCTACATCTTCTTCATCTTGAGTATATGCCCTTCCACTCTTCATTTTTCTATATGTTATTTCTTAATTTGAGGATGATGGATAGTATTGAGACAACCTTCTCATCGAGGTCTCTTTACTTCGCTGACTTGAATCCCTTAGTTTTTGTGTGCTAACCTTGTTTTTTGGTGCAGGGTTTTTCTTGTCTAATGCATCTATTTTGCAGGTCTTTAGCCTAGGGGCATACTTCTGTGGTTTGAAGAGTTGTTTTCTTCCTCTACAATATCCTTTTTACATATGATGTTATTTATGTTTAGTAGATTTTCGTTAGCATGCATATTAGGGTAGATTCATATGCCCGCTAAAGTGGGGGAAAAATGTATAAGCTTAAAATTACACCCCTTGAAATTTCACATATGTTATTGCATCCACTTTAGCGTCCAATCCCTTAGCATCTTGAGTAGGCTCATTTTAGCCCTTGCATCAACCTCTTTCCCTTCTCAAGATGCTACAATGCCCCTTTTAACAACTACCTTCGCACATTAGCTTTACATTAGACTTTGGGATTTTCCTACACGTGTTGTTTTGTAGCGTGACGTGTCTAGACACTAGCGCGTCGTGTGGATGTCTACGCACTGTGCTAGCGTCCTGTGATGTTTCAATGCTTTGAAGACCATTTTCATGCATTTTTTCCAATTGTCACCTCCTTTGGTCAGTGGTAACGACTTGAAATTCCTTGAAACCACCTAGGAATCTTATTTTTGCTTCTCTTCTCTCCTTAAAAGTAGTCTTTTCACTCCATTTGCATCTTCTAAGTCCTTCCAAGTACTTCTAGCTTCACTCTAGCTTCATTCCAATCTCTAGCATTTTGCAGAGCTTCATACAACTTGCTGTAGCAGCTTCAAGCTCTCCCAAGCTCTCTTTACGACACTCCTTGTAGCTCTATCTCCTTTTCTTTACACTTGTGAGAATCTTGGGATTCCATATCCCTTATCTACTACATACTTACTTCATGATATAGGTTCTCCTCCTTGAGCGGGGATTGCTTTTATCACCTCTTTTACGATACGGGTTCTCCTCCTCAACTGAGGTTTTCTTTTATCACTCTTACTTGGTGGTGCGGGTTCTACTCCTGAGTGGGTTTTTCTTTCACCACACAATTTTTCCATTATGGTTTATCTCTCTCTTTCTCTATCTTCTTGGTTGTCCGTGGAGGTGGGAACATCAAAACGGGGGTTTGACTAAAGCAAACCCTTATACAACCCCAACAATTTCTCCAGATATTACACTTGCAGGTACTGAAGATATCTACTAGATGGAGGCTTCATTACTTGGGTTGTTGTGAGCATCTTCTTTCCTTTCTTCTCCTTATATTTGTTATTTCTACTTCACTTCATTTCATTTCTCACTTTCTATTACTTTATCACATTCTGTAAATTCTCAATAATCAAAGTAGAAGTAGTCATTTATCTATTCTCTGTGACATTCTTACTTTCTGGTCCATATGATAGGCCAACAAGCGTCGGGATGCCAACACATTGTGCTATCATCAGTTTCCTGCACTATGGTCCTTTGGCCGAGAGCTTGCCAATTTGTCTAGAGAATATTTATGACCTGCTCTTTCAGATTCTGGAACTTCCACACTATTCCTTGAGGTATAGTTTAGGGCAGTTCTCCCTGTGAGGCTCTCTAAATAAAGAGAACTTATGAGTAGTGAATCCCCCTCTTCTACAAAAATGACTACTATAATAACTTTCCTTTTTCAAAGAAAATCCTATTGAATGGGTTTATCTCACTCAAACTAGTATTACAGTCATGTCCAAGATGTGAAAATGTTAAATTTCGTAAATGCATGTACATACAAACTACCAACTTTTTTATCATCATCTTAGAGGTGTAAATTATAATTATTTGAGCATAGAAACCATAAGAAGTAGGATCTATAAGGAAGATAAGGTAGTGGAACAACTTCCTACACTAATCTTGAGAGGAGGATAATACAAAAATTTACAAATCTTTAGAATAGTTATAAAAACTTAAACAAAAATAAACATAAATATCATGCATACCAAAATATAGTGATTTATGTGAGGAAAACCCTTTTGGGAGAAAAATCCCACACTTCAAAAGCCACCCAATATATTATTCAAAAATCACAAAGATTACAATATACTTGCAGAACAAGCTTCTCACAAGAGTATCACCAACCAGAGATCTAGAGGCAACATGACTGCTATCAGACTCTTAGAATACATCACAATACACAACTGTAATGCAATTCCATCATAAAATAGGGTTGCCTTCTAGGTAAATTCAAGCCAAAAAAATATCAACCGTTAGATCTAAGACTTAATGATGAACGGTCTAGATCTACAATAATAAAATATACATAAAATTTAGCTTTTGGGGGCGTTGTCCCCGAGCCCCCATTGGGGAACATGACCCTCAAACCCTCTACCAGGGGGGATGATCCCCCTAGACCCCTCATGGAGGGTACCCCTATGCCCCCACTGTCGTTTACGTATCAACATTACCTTATGTAATTGCAAGGTTGAGACACATTTTCCCAATAAGATCCATCCCCACCCTAATACATATGATGATCCATACTTGGATCCTCCTTTCTAATATGATACATATCCAAATATACACACACAATTCATCACAAAGGAGAGTGTCATCTTTGACACTAATTTTAAAAGTGTCATTTTCAAGTGCAACCTCTAATTGGGCCATATTATTTAAATGTTCTAGATTCTTAAAATATTTCAACCCAATTGCACCAAAAAATTTGATGTATTCTTCCATGATTGAATGATAAAATTAATTCAAATATAATCCATCACCTTCAACATATAATTAAAAAAATTGAGTCACTTCAAGTAAAGACTCATGATCTTCAAGTTGTCCCTCTATTTTTTCTTCACTAAAATATTTTCAAAAAATATAATTGCTACTAATGAACCGTTGAATGCTTTATTCTTTTTTTTCACAACTTGACTCATAAAATAACACACAAAATTATTATCAACATGGTCACCTAATGGGCCAAAAATTTCTCCTTATTGCAATCATGCTAGCAAAATAAAGCTACTCCAAACCAAGTTCTAAAAAATTTGTCATGTCAAAATCTTCATGGCTTAAAATAGTAGACTTGTGTACACCTTCACACCTCATATTTCTCACTTGTAACAAGGAATATGTGCCCTCATCAATATAATGAACAATACGATACCAACATACACCACCTTCACACATGTTGAAGGATTCTTCATTAACACAAATATCAGTACCATGAGAAAATTCATGTATAAAGCCAAGTTATTCAAAATTTCTCTCCATTTCAAGTCCAATTTGGAAATATACTATGTCATATGTACTATTTAAATCAAACCTATGACAATTTTTTTCCTCCTTAGTCACTAAAATGTTTTTTTCTTGTAATCTAGTTGATGTATAAACTGCATGATTAAGACAACAATTCTCTCACCAAAGAAATAGGTTCTCATCTACATCCACATGATCACCATATATGTAATCATCAAGGGAAAGATCTATTATATTTGTGAATAACATGAGTCATAGGATCAAACAATGAACAAAACACCTTCCACCCAAGAGCTCTGCAAAAGAAATATTTGTTATTTCTCAAAAAGAAAAGACTTACAAAATGAATAACTACAAGAGAGAATGAATGCTTTATAAGAGAAACCCTAATTAAAAAGAGATTAGATCATGACAAGTGTCAACATCTTGTGTGATAAGACAAATTGATCTAATATTAACTCTATAGATAAAATAAATAAAGAAAACCTAAGTTTAGCTTAAGTGTAACTTAGGGAGTAGCTAAAAAACTCTAAAAACCAATGCATAAAATGCAAAGAAAGAATGAATGGGTCCTAGAAACTAAGCCTAATGAGGTACCCAATACAACTAAAAGATCTCCTAAAAATGGAGAAATGGAGAAAAACTCATGGGAAAAACTCTACTCTAAAAAGAGATGAAAGCATGTAAAAAAAACATGAAGTAAGGAAGACCTCATGAAGACCCCCCAAGGACAACTTCCTTCACCCCAAGCATTGATCACAACTAAAGATAATGAAGTGATGCAAAAGGTTTTGTGAAGATGTCTATAACCTACTCCTTTGTAGGCATGTACTCCAAGGTGAGAAAACCATCCTGAATCAACTGTAATATGAAGTGCATGTGGATCTCTATGTGCTTAGTACACTAATGCTCCAATGGATTGCGAGAAATGTGAATGGAACTCTAATTGTCACACCAAAGAATAGTAGGACTATCAGGAGGAAAACCAAACTTAGTCAAAGACTGTCAAAACCACAAAATGTCCTGGATGGCCAAAACCGTTGCACGATACTCAACCTTTTTGGATGATAATGAAATAGCTGATTGCTTCCTACAAGACCATGTAGTAGGACCAAAACCAAGACAAAAAAAGAAAGAAAGAAGTGGACTTCCTATCATTGGAATCACCAGCCCAATCTAATTCAGTGAAACCAATAATATGGGGATCTCCTAATGCATAGTGAATACCATAATGTGAGGTGCCCTAAATATATCTCAAATTTTTTTGGAAGATTTCCAATGACTCTCATGTGGATCATGTGAGAATTGAGAGACAATACCAATCGCAAATGAAAGATTAGGATGTGAATGTGCTGGGTACAAAAGAATACCAACAACCTACTTGTATAATGTAGCATCTATTGAAGCATGTCAAGAGCATACTTCTACTAAAATATGGAAATCCCATCTGAAGACTAAATAACTTTTAAACCAAGTAAGTGGTGCAGAAGGCCAAGATCTTTCATCTCAAACTGCTCCATCAAAGCTCATTGAACATTATGGATCATGGAGGATGATCTACCTGTAAGGATAAAATTATCCACATATAGCACAAGGATCAAAATATCAACCTACTATGTCTGAATGTACACTGTGGGATTGAAATGACATCGTGTGAAGCCAGAAGAAAGCAAAAAAGTGTCCATCTTCTCATACCAAGCCTGCGGGGCCTATTTGAGACCTGTAGACATAGAAAATATACTAATTGACATTGCACATCTGATCCCGACCACCAACACCGTTTCATCCTAAATCATCCCTCGGTCTAACCATTTAATTGAATACCTTTATTTGATTAGATTCATAAATGTTACTCTCTTAATTAAATAAATAATTTATCTAATTAAGTCATCCTTTCTTGTTAATTAAATCAATCATTATGATCTAATTATCCCTATTTAATTAAATAATCAATTTTATTTGTTTAAATATCTAAAGTCCATCCATTAAATTAAATAAATTAAAACCTTATTTAGTTTAAATATAAGTTCATCTTGTTCGTTAAATAAAACAAAAATATTTATTTAATTAATCTTGAAATCATATTCTTCTCATATTTGATTTAAATCAATCCATAAATCTAAATCAATATATCACATCATTTTGACCTCTCATTAAATTAATTAACCTTGATTAATTTAATCTCTTCTCATATCTCATCCTCTAGCTTTTGTAACTTGCACAAGAAAATAGATTTAATTCATTTATTAAATCTCTATTTTCTCTCAAAAGGCATAATAAAGGAATATTCCTCAAATTTGAATTCAAAATCCAAGTGGAATTTGTCCTTCCAACAAGGCATTTACTCCATCTAAAAATTCCTTTTTCCTTGAGCCAAGTAGCATTCAATGCATGTTCTTTCCCTTTTACATGTCATTTCAACAATTTCAAATTTCAAATATAGGAATTTACTAACACATTCTTCAAAACTTGCACATCCTTCATCCATTCACATGTTGACAAGTGGCACCTTGCCATTTGTTGATTCTTAGTCCCACATTCCTCCATTTTGGACATCTCTTCAACTTGATATTCTATAAATAAGAGGATTCATTCCTCATTTGATCATCCAAAACTTGACTAAATTTACTATACTCAAATTAGTAGCAATCTTCATCCATCTCATTGAGTTTTATAGCTAGGTTATGCAGATTTCATCTTGGAGCACTCATCAATCTTCAACAAAGTGAATCACAATCTTCATCAATCATCTTGATCACATCATTGGAGTTGGGAAAGGGCTAATTTTCACATCAAATTGGCACCAACTCCCTCAAGAGATTATGAGTTTTCTTTGTTTTAGAATGGGATTTGATATCTTTGTTTTAAGTGTGTTGTGTTCTTCATTTTATTCCTTTTCTCTTACATTCAAATGGATTTCTTGAGGAATCTCTATTCTAACTTGCATTTGATCTTATTAATGTGTTCATTTGTTGTGTTCTTGTAGGTATAGAATATTGGTTCACAAGACCATATAGTCAATGACGAAGTCTACAAATTATTGAAGAGTCCTCAATAAAACCATGTGGCTGCTCCATATAAATCTCCTCATGAAGATCACCATAAAGGAAGGCACTCTTCACATCCAGCTAAAATATGGACCATCCCTATTAAGCTACAAGGGAAAGTACAAGGAAAATAGAATTCATCTTAGAAACATGGGAAAAGGTCTTAGAATAATCAATACCTTTGACTTGAGAGAAACTCTTTGCAACAAGATGAGCCTTATACTTATCAATAGAACCATCTGCAACATATTTGGTACGGTACACCCACTTGCACCAAACCAACTTTCTTCCCTTAGGAAGAGGAACAAGATCCCAAGTATGATTCTTCATCAAAGAGGAATACTGATCTGCCATAACATTATCCCACTTAGGAATTTACCAACCACCTTTGAAAAATTTTCAGGATCATTTGAAATGGTATGACTCAAAAGACTAACACCTAATGTTTGTGCATGAGTGTGACAGGAGTCTGAAGGATCATCTGCCAAAGGTCCAACTATATCAATGGTATTGCAGGCCCACTTGGGTAAAGGCTAAATATCTGGAGGTGGTGGGATAGTTGGAGCATCATCCTCATACTCAAGAGATGAGTTATCCTCAAGATATGAGGAGTGGGTAGTAGGAGATGAGGGAGAAGTTGGTGACAGAGAATCCATTTGAGAAAAGTGCACATCAAACTAGACATCTCATAAAAACAAGACCTCTCTAGAATCAGGATCAAACAACCTATACACCTTAACATCCTCACAGTGGCCAAAAAATATGAGTGGTCATCTCTTCCTCTTCATGGATTTCTACTAAGTTTCATGAATGAATGCCTAAGCCTCACTACTAAAGACTTTGAATGAAGATACACCAGGCTTGACATGGGACCAAGCCTCCTTAGGAGTCAAATGTTGCAATGCCTTGTGAAGCATACAATTATGAATATAATTGGCACAATTAACTGCCTTAGCCCAAAAATAAGAATGCATATCTCATGACTGAATCATACAATTGGCCATCTCCCATAAAATTTTATTCTTTCGCTCAACAACACCATTCTATTGAGGGGTGTATGGAATTGTAAGTTGATGCTACAAACCATGCTCAGTGCAAAAGTCCTTGAAAGTATGATTAACATACTCCCCCCATTATTTGTGTGCATCCATCTAATAGAAAGACCAAATTTCTTCTCTACAAATTCCATAAAGATTCTGAAAGAATCAAAGGCATCACTCTTGTACTTAACAAAGTAAACCCATGTACGCTTGGAGAAGTCATCAATAAATGTGAGCACATATTTTTCCCCTAAAATAAAGGAGTCAACAATGACATGAGGTCGATATGTACCAACTCTAAGGGTGCCCTAGCACGTGTGGCTCTACCTGTAGGAAAATAATCTTGGTGATTTTTTTGAAGAACACATCCTCGACAAACACCATCAATTAAATAAATCTTAGGGAGCCCTGAAACTAATGCTTGTGAACTCATTTGCTGGAGATATCTATAATTGACATGACCAAAACATTCATGCCACAACATGCTCTCAGTGTCTACATTCGCTATGAAGGATGAACCTAAACCAGGTGAAATCTCAAAACCATCAAATCAATATAAATGAGAAGAAGAATCAACACTCCTAGTAGCCACAATAATATCAAGATCATGAAGGTCTCGAATAACTATATCATGTGGGGTAAACTCAACTGTCTTATCAGTGCCAAATTAAAAAATATGATACATTGAAAGAAGGTCGGTGGAGATATCAGGAAATACAAGTACCTCCTAAAGAAAACCACCCTCAAGTGTGATAGTTCCTAAGACTAAAACTGAAATCTATGTAGAATCCCCAACTGAAATTTGAGTAGTGCTACAATCTGAAAGGGATGAGACTAAATCCTAACAAGGGGTCATGTGATGTGTTGTGTTGGAATCAAGTATCCATGGAGATATATAAGGTAAGGCCCTTGTAGAAAGAGTGTGACCTTTACCTATAGATGAGGAAGAAGATTTAGGGGTGGAGATGTTATGTTGCTGCATGGATTCCTCCAGAGCCTCTAATCTCTTCCAACATTGATTGAATGGGTGTCCCTCATTACCACAAAAACTACAAGTTTCTCCTAATTTCTTCTTTGTCTTGGAGAAAGACTCACCAAACTTAGAAGTTTTATCATACCAAGGAGTGATTTGAGGTTTTTGTTCTAACTTCTAGGATGTTTTGGAGGAACGCTCACTACCTGATGAAGTATCTATCTTGGGCTTATGTTTCTTCTTGTCTTTCCCTTTGGATGTCTGTGCTACCAATGCCTAAGTTTTGGAACCAAAAAGACATTCAAACTAAACCAACTTTTCTTTTTCATGAGTCAAACGAGATCCCAAAAAACCTCAAAAGTAGGCATGGTAAATGCATCCATAGTAGAATAGAAAGAGAAGAGAAGACCTGAAATGACCCTCGAAGCTTAGAAAAAATCAAGAAAATACATTCTTTGTTAGTTTTATTCTTCCCACAACCCTGTAAAAGAGATCTGAGTGACTTAAACCTCTGCAAGAATTTCTCAATGGAGGGGTAAGAATCAAGTACAAGTAATGTTAATTTTGCCTCAATCTAGAGAGCTCTATACTCATCGATGGTGCCAAAAAGATCACTGAATCTCATCCACATAGACCTAGGAGCATTGCAAGAGTCCAAATGAAACAAGAGACTATCTGAAACATGTAGTGAAATCAAACCCATAGCCTCATCTCTCTTGTTCCTATGCTGAAATATCTTAAATTGATGAGTCAATGTTGGTTGTATTTTATCCAAAGTGGACCATAAACCCTTAGACATGAGAATTCTAGTCATATGAGCTTTCTAGGCATGATAGTTGTGTGGCGTAAGACGTTCAAATGAAGAGGTGTCTACCATGATATTTGTAGTATTTAAAACAATTTATGGAATATGATTTCTGATCTCAAATGTATATAGATACTAAAAGTGAGAAATATACCCCCGCACAACAAGAAAAACCAAACCCAAATACAACTTTGAGAGTAGAAAAGCTTAAAAAAGAAAAAATCACTTTAGAGAGATCCTTGATTACCTTGTGAATATTCTAGAAAAATAGATTGCATGTTGTGTAGAGCACTAAAAGAGATTTCCAATGCCAATTCAATTGCAAAAACAGAGTCTATTTTCCCAAGTTATGGCCCTGGAAGTGCATAATAGAAGAGCTGTATTCAACTGACTGTAGAAATTTTTTGGTAAAATATCGGAAACAAATACTTGCAAGTCTGGAATGGGCTTGGAACCAACTTTCTGACGATATAATTTTTTTGAAAAACGGAGTTTATATGCCCAAGATATACCCGATTTTGTAAAACTACTCAATTTACCTTAGAAAATCAAACAGGGGGCTTAAAATTTCAGCCCCTGGACATATGCATGCCTAGTTTCCAAAGATAGGAGCTAAAACAAAAAACATTCTTCAAATATTCTGCTTTCACATCACCAAAAAGTGCATCAATCTTTTTGGAGTAAAAAATTCTTTTGTTTAAAGAATCAAACCTCCTGAATTTTTTTGCACAATTGTTTTTTGAAAACTAAATGGATATTTTTTAATTGCTGCAAATTAATGGCTGCACAGTACTATGTACATATCCATACTGCATATGGATTCTATACTACTATATTTTTTTCCTCGAAAACTGTGCTAGAAAAAAATCTTCAAAAAAAATTATCAGATTTCCACAAAACAACAATCGATCTTTAGGTTTTTGGCCAGTCCGGATGCAATGGTGAGGTTAGTTTTGTGCCAAAGTGCTCTAAAAAATTTCCCACCTTGAAAAATTGCAAAAAAAACCAAAAATTCTAGATTTGAACCTGTAACCCTAGATGAGAAAATGGAGAAGGGGTTCGCTAAATCCTCACTCTGATACCAAGTTAGATTTGTGAATAACACGAGCCACAAGATCAAGCAATGAACAAAAAACCTTCCACCCAAGAGCTCTGTAAAAGAAAGATTTGTTATTTATGAAAAAGAAAAAACTTACAAAATGAATAATTACAAGAGAGAATGAATGCTTTATAAGAGAAACCCTAATGAAAAAGAGATTAGATTATGAAAAGTGTCAAAATCTTGTGTGATGAGATGAATTGATCTAATATTAACTATGTAGATAAAATAATTAAAGAAAACCTAATTTTAGCTTAAGTGTATGAGAATTAGAATAATAATTAATTAAAGTAATTAATTATTCTCTAATACATGATAACTCTAACAAGGTCTTCAAGCTAAAAACAATTGGTTGAGTTAACACTTGTCAAAATAATCTTGTCATCAAGTATAGACATATACATGTGATTCTCATGCAAATAAAGATCAGTAGCTTCAAAGTATAATTAGAGACAATAGAGGGAAATACATCAAACAAGATTAGTTTCTTGTGTTAGGATTAAAGTACCATCAACCTTGTAAATAATGTGTATTTAATTGCTCCTAATATTATTTTTAACTCAATGATAATGGATGAAGGATTAACCATTAGTAGTAATTATTA